>JACEFZ010025553.1:132500-140000 GCA_014155875.1 Cepaea nemoralis | reverse complement strand
ATGACAAATGTTAAAGTAGACTGACAAATGTTTAAGTATACTGACAAATGTTAAAGTATACTGACAAATGTTAAAGTATACTTGCAAATGTTAAAGTATACTGACAAATGTTAAAGTATACTGACACATGTTAAAGGGACTGACTAATGTTAAGGTATACTGATTGATTGATTGATTGATTCATTTAGGAATCGACATCACAGCATTCGGGGCATTCCCATAAGTGCTCCGTCCCCATCCCCAGCAGCCAGCGAAGAGTTCCAACACTAATAGTACCAGTAGCAATCTGATTATAAGTCCGTCTTGCCTTTCCTCTGAGCGTTGAGCGTCGGCCAGATCCCTCCGTCACTCCTCGTTGTCTCATTCTTGCCAGACCATGGTAATCCATTTGCTCCTCCGAGGTGTGCACGTGCTCCCACAAGGCCGCAACCACGTCTGCCTTGTCATGTATCAATACTCCACCAAGTTCTGCAGAGCCAGCCAATCTGTCCGCCTGTTCATTTCCCAGCACACCGGCATGCCCCGGAGAAAAGATCCAGGCGATGCTTGTCACCCGTGACCTCCGAAGCGAAGCAAAGCCACTCCGCACGAAGTCTGCCCGTCCTCACCCTCGTCAGCATGCTTTCTGAGTCAGTTACAATTACGACGTGTGAGTGTGTCGTATTCTCCATCCAGCGGAGAGCCGCAGTGACTGCCTCCACTTCCATTCTTAAGCTGGATGTTGTGGTATCATATGCCAGGCTCTCCTGCCCCAAACATCGACCATTAGCTTTGGCTATGAACCCCCAGCCACTTCTCTCACCTCTTGACACCGAACCATCTGTGTAGATAATCACATCACTCGAGTGAGCATTGTCCTGAATTAGTTGCTGGATTTCCACTTCCGTGGCCCCTGCTGGCCACTCCCTGCACTCCCGGCTTAATGTGATTATAACTCTGCACAAGTCTGACTGCTCCGCTGGCACTCTGACCCACTCCTCTCCACGCCTAATGTTCTCCAAGGGGCACACCTGTCTGATCGTATCCTCCGCCTGAGCCATCCATGATTTCCCTCTTATCAGTCGCTGACCCTTAACTGTGTCCAGCGCCTCATGCAGTGGGTGGTCTGTGTCTGCAGCTACTCTGAGGTATGCCTTCGCCTGCATCACCTTGAGCCTACCAGCAACAGTCGGCAAACCAAGGATGTAACGCATACACACTACTGGGGTGTCTCTAGTGCATCCCAGAATGACCCGCATAGCTTCGTTCTGTATGCGCTCTAACTTCACCAGCTGACTCTATGAGACAGTGAGCAGACCTAATCCATAATCAATTACTGAAAGGATCAAGTGCTGGTATAGTGTGAAAAGCATTCTCTGCTCTATGTCCATTGCAGCCATAGTTTTAAGTACATTGAGTCCCTTTTGAGATCTTGTCACGACCGTCTCCACATGGTCCTTGAAGGATAGGCTCCTGTCAAATGTGATCCCCAGATACTTCAGTTTGTTCTCTCTGCTGACATTTCTACCATCTATCGCGAGGCTTGGGACATCAGCTCTTACAATCCTGTTGTCCAGAGAGCACCACAAAACCGCCGCCTTTTCCGGGTGGATGACAGCACTCATTTCTGTGCAACAGTCAATCACTTTATCTACTGTCGCCTGTAACTCCTGGGCTGTTTGCTCCCTATCTCTCCCCTGCCTATATGCAAGAATATCATCTGCAAATGTTAGTATTCTTCCAACCCCTGGTGCTTCTAGGTTTGCAATCTTGCTCGTATACACATTCTTGCTCGTATACACATAAAGTATACTGACAAATGTTAAAGTATACTGACAAATGTTTAAGTAGACTGACAAATGTTAAAGTATACTGACAAATGTTTAAGTATACTGACAAATGTTAAAGTATACTGACAAATGTTTAAGTAGACTGACACATGTTAAAGCGAGGAGACATAATTTTAAGTAGACTGACAAATGATAAAGAGGAGAGACAATTGTTAAAGAGGAGAGAAAAATGTTAAAGTGGAGACAGGCCGGCAGGTAGATAGGCAGATAAGCAAGCAGGCAGGCAGACACGGGGACTTACGGACGGAAAGACAGACTAACTGACAAATGGCAGGCTGCGTATGTGGAAAAAAATAAATGGATGGATAGATGGTATATATATAGACAGACATCAGGCAAGACCTATTTTTAGTTCACTATGTCAAAAATCGAACTGAGCTCTTCGTGTAGACAGTAACAACACAATAAACAGCTTGCACCTGCGTGGATGCAATCAACCCCAATACCTCCTACAGGCAAATGAATGACTTTATGTTCCTAAAGAATGCGCATTAGACACGCTTTCGTTCGTGTAAAAGCACACACTTTATCTTACAGCTACTGCCACATACTTACTACTTTCTCAATACTGCGAGTGCCTCAATATAAAAATGTTTTAAAAACAGTTTTGCCTATCTCTGTGTGTGTGTGTGTGTGTGTGTGTGTATGTTTGTATCTGTGTGTATGTCTGTATTTGTGTATATGTGCTTGATGCGTGCGAGTGAGTGAGTGTGCGTATGTGTGTCGCTTGCGTTTATATGTGTATATCAGTAACACGTGTGTGGTTAGTGAAACAAGACAGCAATAGAAAAGAGCAGAATAAGGAGGATCAGACACACTGAATTTCAATGACACCATCGCTTCGCTGAAGCGTATGTAGAAAGATTTACAGCTAAATTGCTGTTATAGACAAATTTTAAGCGAAAAAAAAAGAAGAAGGGGAAGAACGCGTTTTTGCTAAACACCCCTTGCACGAATGCAACAAATATAGTTAGTTTGTTTAGTTAGTCGACAGATAATCATCACTGCACATTGAACCATTCAGTCCATAAGTGCTCGGATCCCCTCCTCTGTAAATCTCACAGCGTGTAGCGGCTCACGACACCAGTTCTGTGTTGGCTTATTAATCTTTCTTGGCTCCCTGCACACTGTTCTTGTCTGGCCATACCTCTTTTAACTTGCTGTTCTCGCAGTGTGACAATGGTTGCAGATCATTAAGAATATCATCAGCCTGGTCCATGACACGTCCGACCTCCACAGTAGCCTTACTTGCAAGCTTGTCTGCCTGTTCATTTCCTTGTATACCCGCCCTGACACAAAAATGAAACAAATCTTTGCAAGCCGTAACCGCCAAAACAAATATATCAAGATTAATTATTTCAACAACAAAAATTAAAAAAAACACTAAGTATTATTCTTAACGGTATTACTCTCCCTGGCTACTTTACCTTCCACGATTTGATCTTCATTGAAAAGGAAACCTCCGTGGATAAATTGTTACATCGCCTGCCGCAAGCTCTGAAGGCTGTGGGTTGGGTTCCGGATCACGTCGTTCGGTTCAGGAACACAATTTTCTATGAGACTCAGAAATCATGCTGTGTAGGGTGAGGACAGGCAAGCTTTGTGCAGAGTGGCTTGCTTCGCTTCGGAAGTCACGGGTGACAAGCATCGTCTGGATCTTTTCTCCGGGGCATGCTGGTGTGCTGGGGAATGAACAGGCGGACAGACTGGCTGGCTCTGCAAAACGTGGTGGAGTATTGATGCCTGATAAGGCAGACGTGGTTGCGGCCTTGTGGGAGCACGTGTACACCTCGGAGGAGCAAATGGATCACCATGGTCTGGCAAGAATGCGACAACGAGGGGTGACGAGGGGATCTGACCGACGATCGACGCTCAGAGGAAAGGCGAGACAGACGGACATATAATCAGATTGCTACTGGTACTATTAGTGTTGGAACTCTTCGCTGACTGCTGAGGATGGGACGGAGCGCTTATGGGAATGCGCCTGTGATTTCGGTTCCTAAATCAATCAATCAATCAATCAATCAATCAATCAATCAATCAATTTTCTCGGAGACTAATGGTGGTCGTCACTGGAGCTACGGAATTTCTGCTTTGCGTCACACTTTCAGCAGGAGGCTTTGAGGATAAAAACCGATGTAGTTAAATCGACCTTCTTACATTTTAAACACTTGTTTAAAAACCTTCATTAAAAGCACCGGCCTGGTCTTTGTTGGGTGAGTGTATGCACTATGTGACCTGTGCACGGCCGAGAGGTTTAAGAAGCCCGCATTTACATTCCGGTGCCCTGACGGCGGGGAAGTGTATCCCTTCCACACAAATGTCTCTTGGACTGTCATGTTGACTCTGGTAGGTTTGGAAATGGGAAGCCACAGGTAGTTCTTAAACAATTGAATCAGTGTACAGGCAATTCTTAATAAAGTGAATCGGTACACAGGAAGAATCTTAAACAAATGAATCGGTACACAGGCTATTCTTAAACAAGTGAATCGGTACACAGACAATTCTTAAACAAGTGAATCAGTACTTAGGCAATTCTTAAACAAGTGAATCGATACACAGGCGATTCTTAAACAAGTGAATCGGTACACAGGCAATTCTTAAACAAAAGAAGAAACGGGAAAAATCTTAAACAAGTGAATCGGTACACAGAAAATTCTTAAACAAATGAATCGGTACACAGATAATTCTTAAACAAGCGAATCGGTACACAGGAAATCCTTAAACAAGTGAATCGGTACACAGGCTATTCTTAAACAAGTGAATCGGTACACAGACAATTCTTAAACAAGTGAATCAGTACTTAGGCAATTCTTAAACAAGTGAATCGATACACAGGCGATTCTTAAATAAGTGAATCGGTACACAGGCAATTCTTAAACAAAAGAAGAAACGGGAAAAATCTTAAACAAGTGAATCGGTACACAGATAATTCTTAAACAAGTGAATTGGTACACAGACAATTCTTAAACAAGTGAATCGGTACACAGGCAATTCTTAAACAAGTAAATCGGTACACAGGCAATTCTTATACAAATGAATCGGCACATAGGACATTCTTAAATAAGTGAATCAGTACACAGGAAATTCTTAAAAAAGTGACTCGGTACATAGGCAATTCTTAAACAAGTGAATCGGTACACAGGCAATTCTAAAACAAGAGAATCGATACACAGGAAATTCTTAAACAAGTGAATCGGTACACATGAAGTTCTTAAATAAATGAATCGGTACACAGGCAATCCTGAAACAAGTGAATCGGTACCCAGGTAATTCTTAAACAACTGAATCAGTACACAGGCAATTCTTAAAATAAGTATATCGGTACATAGGCAATTCTTAAACAAGTGAATCGGTACACAGGAAATTCTTAAACAAGTGAATCGGTACACAGGCAATTCTTAAAATAAGTGAATCGGTACACAGGTATTTCTTAAACAAGTGAATCGGTACACAGGCAATTCTTAAACAAGTGAATCGGTACACAGGAAATTCTTAAACAGGTGAAACGGTACACAGACAATCCTTAAACAAATGAATCAGGACACAGGAAATTCTTAAACAGGTGAAACGGTACACAGGCAATTCTTAAACAAGTAAAACGACACAGATATGACGAGGCATGAACATGACCACATGGAAGGTGCCTTGTAGAGATTAGAACAAGAGTCGCTATAGCTAAGCTAAAAAAAAATGTTTTGCATATCCTTTACAGGACATCGCTGTCAACATCAGCATCTTTCAGCTGTATGTTGATTTCTTGGCAAGATTACGCTCAGTAGTTTGCCATTGCTTTCTGAGCGGCCGGCTCAGTTATCCCGCAAGCCACCAGCGGGGGTCGAACCACTCCCAGCTCTCGCCCGCTCCGAGACTCTGCGTGATAAACGGGATTACGGAGAAAGTGTTGTAACCCCTCGGCCAGAGAGACCGGCTATAGCTAAGCTAGCCTTTTAAAATATGGGAAACATACTAACTCTCTTCTATGTGGATATTTTATTTCAAAATGTACTCCGGGGAGAGATGTATTCCGTCTACTCTTTTCGACTCCCATCGTTCGACTGATTTATTTCCTAGTTACATGTACACGACGTATATATCTCATGTAGGGAGTACGTTGCCAATTTTCTTATAGCAGGTCGCATGCACAACGGCGCTTTCAACACGACCAGCCGGTTAAACACTGAATCTTTTGCCAGTTCCCCAGTCTCCTACAGTTTCATTGATGTTCTGCCCAGGGCATACAGGTGTGCGAGGCAATGAAAAGTCAGCTAGAGTAGCTGCTGCTACTACTTCGAGCAGACAGCTACTTTATAAAAAGATGATGCTAGTGAGGAGTCTCTGGTATAGAGTAGACAGTGCAGCTGAACAGAGTAACCATTTCCGGAAAGACTAGCTCAGGAGGGAGTGAGTATAGAGCGGTCTGGATAATACTCAAAGAGTAGAGGAAAAGCCAGACGAGCTTTTAACTAAATTACTGCTAGAATAATCACCATGGGAAATCTTCGGAAAGTTTTTGAAGAAAGAGCGGCGGAGCTTGTAGAAATGTCCCTAGTGCAGTGATGTCGACTCTTAAATTTAGTTTTAAGTATTAAATACTCATTTTCATGTTGTCCACTCTTTTAGACTTCTTTCTTTCGACGGATCCTATTTGATAGTTACATGTACACGGCGTATACTTGTCATGTGCCCACCCCTTTGGGTGTTCTTCTATTGTGTTCCAGGAATCATGGCTTCTGTTGCAAGTCTGTCCAAAATGTAATGACGTTTAATATGAACAAAGTGTTTCAGTCCTCGTAGACATGGATGCACTCTGTGAGCCGTATCTTCAATGAT
Source organism: Cepaea nemoralis (assembly GCA_014155875.1). Taxonomy (NCBI): domain Eukaryota; kingdom Metazoa; phylum Mollusca; class Gastropoda; order Stylommatophora; family Helicidae; genus Cepaea; species Cepaea nemoralis. The sequence goes on along the minus strand of JACEFZ010025553.1, from coordinate 133,338 downwards.
CAAATCGCTTAGACTGTCACTCTCCTTCTTCTTGATACATAGCTTTCTAAGAAGATTTCTCTGACACCTGTTTTCGTCCATTGTGATTGGACAATAGTTCACCCGCATGGTGCCAAAGGAAGGATGCATGTACTCATAATCTTAAATTTAATTTGTTTAATCTCAGGTTAAGGGAATTAAGTAGAAATGATCTTCTTCTCTTCATGACTCAAAAAAGTCGCTTAAAAGTCGACAGGGTCGACTTCATTGCACCGGGATTTTTATCCCATATGTCTGAGTCTCTTTCTTCAGGAGACTTTTTCTTGGTGACTCGTATCTACTCTATAAGACAAATCGGGTATATGAATGCTAGCCCCATATTGTATAGACCCATGTGCAGTCAGTGACTGATGTCAATATAAAGTGGATCGCTGGCACTTCCTAGAACAGTTCCTGCCAGTAAATGTAGGCTGGGACATGTAGTCATGTAGGCTGGGACATGTAGTCATGTAGGCTGGGACATGTAGTCATGTAGGCTGGGACATGTAGTCATGTAGGCTGGGACATGTAGTCATGTAGGCTGGGACATGTAGTCATGTAGGCTGGGACATGTAGTCATGCAGGCTGGGACATGTAGTCATGTAGTCTGGATCATGTAGTCATGTAGGCTGGGACATGTAGTCATGTAGGCTGGGACATGTAGTCATGTAGGCTGGGACATGTAGTCATTCTTTGCTAGAAAACCGCTCTCATCAAAGCCTGCTGGGATAACTCTCGATTATTAATTTAGACTCGTAGACCTTTGATCCCGGATCAATTAAACACATTGGCTTCCTCTCGGATGCGGATCGACCCCATG
>JACEFZ010025553.1:35000-130000 GCA_014155875.1 Cepaea nemoralis | reverse complement strand
CACCTCTATCACTGCTCCCGCTCCACTCTGTCACCTCTCTCTTTGTTTTCTCGCTTCTCTTAATCACCTCTATATCTATATCTCTCTCTTATCTCTAACACCTTTCTAACATTCTCTCTCTCTCTCTCTCTCTCTCTCTGTCTCGCTTCTCTCTATCACCTCTCTATCCATGTGTGTGAGCACCATGCTGAGAAAGGCAGTAGTATTGGTTACACGTATTAATATAAGTAATACTGGATTTGCTTCGGCATTCAAAACATTATATTAGATTTGATTACTTCTTCGTATAGTCCATGCTGTATGGCGTTGGTGATCATGACTGTCCACGGCTCTCTGTTTCACATGCTTCCAATAATTTCTAATGCCGACGTTCCTCCATATATTTAGTGTATTATATGATTATTAAGCTGGAGTACCCGTTTAGTCCCCCAATCAGGGTTACATGAAGCCATGGAAGCAGGTGGTGGATGGAGTGTGAGAGCAGCCGACATATTGTTGTTGGTTATGGTCATGCACTCTGTGGCGATAGGCAGATGATCTCATCAGTAGAGACAATGGCTAAGGCCACCGACTAGTACAGCCACTGCCCTGAGGAAAGCAGTGGCAAACTACCTTCTGCAAAACTTGCCAAGAAACCATAACAACCATGAAAGAAAACATAATAAGAAAAAGATCTGGTGACGAGACCGCCAGGCCAGGCAGATCAGATAACACTGGGGAAGAGTGTGACACAGGGGCCAGTACTAGTAATCGTTATGACGGAGTTAATCCCGACTGTGCTACCAAGGAAATCCCTTGTGTCAGACTAAGAAACAGAGTGAGAATAGGAACGTGGAATGTGAGAATTCTGTATGAAGGAAAGCTTAAAGTAGTATGTAATGAGATTGAGAGGTTAAATATTCAAATTTTTGGAATTAGTAAACATCGCTGGAGAGGCAAGGGAAATTTTACAAATGAAAATAGAAGTCTTTTCATATATTCTGGTAGAGACGTCGGAGGCCAGAGTGAAGTAGCATTTTGTTTAGGTAAAACAACTGCAAAGTCTTTAATGGGTTATGACCCAGTTAGGGATAGAATCCTCACTATCAGAGTTAAAGGCTGTTCAAAAAACACAACTCTCATACAGATATATGCATCTACTTCAACAGCAGAGAAGGACGAAAATGAAGATTGTTTACAGCACACTGCAAGACACATTACATAAGATTGGTCACAATGATATAACAATAATAATGGGAGTTTAAAAAAATTTTCTTTTACAGATTTTTGCTAAAGTAGGTACAGGAATAGCTGAAAATGAGAGACACGTTTTGGGAAAATTTGGATTGGAAAATAGAAATGATGCAGGTGACAAATTAATTGAATTATGCACAGACAATGAGTTCACGATAGCCAACACGCTTTTTAAACAACATCCAAGAAGACTCTTCGCGTGGAAGTCTCCGGACAGTATTACCAAATATCAGATAGATTATATTTTAATACAAAGAAGATGGAGATCAAGCATAACATCTGCAAAAACCCTACGAAGTGCAGACTGTGATACAGATCATCAGTTATTAGAAGCAGATCTGAAATTAAAACTCAAAAAGCTTACCCGAGGACCAAGGCCACTTCGTTTTGGTCTCACAAAAATACCGGATGCATACAACATGGAAGTGAGGAATCGCTTTGATGTCTTGATGTCTGTACAAGAGGAAATAACATCTGATTAACTGGCAGTACAAGCTAGAGATATCTTGATAATAGAAGCGAAAGATTTAATTCCGACCAGGACTAAACAACATAAGCCATGGATTACATCAGACACGTTAGAATTAATAAAACAACGAAGGAAACTGGAGATTAATCTGTTAACAGCAAAATGAAGTATTAATCTTTAACTCGAGAAATAAGAAAGAACACAAGAAAGGACAAAAACCAATATATACAAGATTGTTGTATTAACAAAGAGAAATATCTTAAGAATGGAAGAGATTACGAAATTTTCAAAGAAATAAAGTTATTGACAAGAAATGTTCAACCTCAATTAAATGTTATCTATGACAAGTTGGGAAATACTTAAACAAAATCTAGACAAATTCTAGAAAGATGGCATGAATACTGCAGTGGAATGTATAATATGAGTGTCAGTGAGGATATGAATGATATACATGAGCCAATAACAGCAGAGACAGAACCTAAACCCTGATTAGACGAAATTGCATCGGAAATAAAGAACCCGAAGAATGGTAAATCACCAGGATGTGATGAGATACCAGCAGAACTAATTAAAGCGGGAGGGGAAGAAAACATACAAATCTATCTCACATTATGTAAAAAGATATGGAAATATGGTATACGGCCAAAAGATTGGAAGAAGACTTTCTTCATTCCAATACCAAAAAGGGCAACCTGAAATTATGCACCACCTATAGAGCTGTTGCCCTGATCAGTCATGCAAGTAAAATTATACTAAAAATTATAATGGGAAGACTTCGTAAGTAAATGGAAGAAGAAATTAGCACGGTTCAATCTGGATTTAGACAAGGAAGAGGAACAAGAGGTCACATACTCAACATGCGTTTAAAAATAGAGACGTGCAGAGAATTTAATGTAAACATATTCTCATGTTTTTTGGATTATTCAAAGACATTTGACTGTGTACAACATCGGAAACTTTGGGAAATCATTAAGAATGTTGGCTTTCCATCACATTTAGTACAACTCATAAAAATGCTCTATCTAGACCAACAAGCAGCGGTTAGAATAGATGGTGAAACATCAGATTGGGTTGACATCAAGAAAAGAGTCCGTGATGGCTGTGTGCAGTCGCCCTATTTGTTTAACCTGTACGCTGAAAATATAATGAGAAATGTCAGATATGATATAACCAGGGAGCAATCTGATGTCCTAAATATCGGAGGTCATGAAATACCAGAGATTCGATATGCTGATGATACAGCATTGCTATCCCCATCACAGAATGGTATTCATTCATTCATTCATTCATTCATTCATTCATTCATTCATTCATTCATTCATTCATACATGTCCTTTGCAGAACCTCGCTCCCATAACAACCTTCTGGAAAACCTCTCGATCATAAGCAAGATGTCCCGTGTCTGATGCACCCATTTGGAGATCATCCGCCACATCCTGCACCCATCTTCTCTTTGGCCTTCCTCTTCTTCTCTTCCCAGGCATATATCCTTCCATTATTGTTCTCTCCAAACTTTCGTGACGTTTCAAGTGATCAAAATATTTCAATTTTCTTTCTTTTATCGTCTTTAATAGCCAACCTTCTTCAATATTCAATTGTTGAAGTATGGATGCATTTGTTATTTTCTTTACCCAAGATATTCTTAGAACTGGTCGATAACATTTATATTCAAAGGCATTTATGCGCTGTTCAGCTTGTTTAGTAAGTGTCCATGTCTCACAGGCGTACGTTGCAATGGGAAAGATGCATGCTCTTAAAAATCAAATTTTTGTTGTTCTGTCTGTCCCACTCAATAACTTATTCAGTTGTTTTAGTCTTTGAAGAGCAATTGATAGTCGTCGTTTAATTTCTGTCATTGTGTCACCGTTGTTGGTAATCAGTGACCCAAGATATTCAAAATGTTCCACCACCTCCAATTTTTCCCCATTAACGTATATTTCTTTCTCCATAGTAGTTTTGTCTGTATGCATTACCTTTGTGTTTGCTATGTTAAGATATAAGTTGTGATTTTCACTATTCAATTGGGTTGAGGCTATTAGGTTTTCTATGTCATTCTGTGTTGTGGATAGTAATACTGTATCATCAGCATATCGAATCTCTGGTAAGGCATGACCGCCGATATTCAGGGCATCATATAGCTCCCTGTTTATATCATCTCTTACATTTCTCATTATATTTTCGGCGTACAGGTTAAACAAATAGGGTGACAGCACGCAGCCCTGACGGACTCCTTGTTTGATGTCAAACCAATCTGTCTCGCCATCTATTCTAACTGCTGCTTGTTGTTCTAGATAGAGCATTTTTATGAGTTGTACTACATGTGCTGTGCCATGTCACACATCCTCTTTTCCTCAAGTATTATGCATTGGATTGATTGGCGACACAGAGCATGAATTGGCTCATTGAAGAAAACGGTGTGACAATGATGTTAGTATTCACTGGCGAACAGGGAATGAAGTACAACGCTCATGAAACGATAAATCCGATTTATTTCTGGAATCAAGAAAACATATATAAGGTGGTGACTATTTAGTGTCTCGTGATACAGAGGGGCAACTAATTATCTAATGCACGAACCTCAAATGTCGTCCTGCATCTTTCCTAACCCCCGTTGAATAACCTTCAATTCCCCTCTGTTCCTTCAGGTCGTACTGGCAGTCATCTATCTATCTTCCACCGAATCTCTGGCTGTCTAGAGCTTGTCCGCTATTTATAGATCCATGGTGTTCTCAAGATATGTTGTTAGCTGTCCTTAGTTTGGAATAAGTCCCCTGCTAACCTGCCACATCGCCATATCGCAACACCCACTAGCCACATCGAATTTCTCACCCGATCGAAATACACGTCCGTTCACTTTGCTTCTCACACAACGTATCCCGTTGTCACGCTGGCGTTGGGGTGACGTATCTCCGTATCTCTTGATTTTGGTGCAATGTCCACTTCGATGTCCACTACTTCGGGACTTTCCTTTTATCTTCTCTGTGTAGTGTGTTCTGGCAATCACTATGTGGCATTATGCTCCCTCGCCCCCCACATTAAATGATCTCATCATTTAACATTATACATATATGTACACACCTCGTGATTAATAAACCACGCCCAATAGCATTGCCGACACCAGGAGTCATCTAGTGCGGAGTATGACGTTATGGCCTCTATTAATTACCCACCAAAAAAAAAATATGACGGTCACGCCCTCCAGTTCACACCCCACGGTGAACGTCGTGTAGCCGGCCTATTGGAGGGCCGGTCTAACTAATTATACAATTAGTCCCTAACTTGTCCATTTGAACAAGTGTCCTCACTCTGGGTCAAAACCTGGAGTTGGGGACGAGGGTAACAACAGGTACCAAGTAGTCAGTATCAGTTAACGCTCAATATTGTCGCTGGCTTATATCCATTTGGTGTTTCTTGCATCAAATATGAAGGTGAGGTGTACGCCATTGTTGTTTACAGTGCTAACTTTAGAGATTTTCTCTATGACCATCGAGTTTATCTCTTTATGTGTAATTCGTTGTTGTGGCTCATTGTGGCGCAGCCTTTTAATTAATATCATAGAACCCATTGATAATAAAAAATTCTAATTATAACAGTTCTTAACTACTTAACCGAATTTAACTATTCTAATATAATAATTAACTAATATAACAAATTTAACTAATCTAATTAATAACTTAATTTCTCTATTATAATAAACCGAACTATTGTAACTCACTAATTATATGAATTTACACAACTTATTACTGTTCATCACATATCATATTGTCCGTTTCTGTTCCCTCGTATCTCAATAATTAATTAATATAATAACCCAACTATTCAATAAAATACTTAATCCACATTCTCGACGAATGTTCGTAATTGTCGTACATTCTGAAGGGACTGGGGGTCACTGTTGTGCATTACCCATATTCTGGTTAAAGAAGTTGGGTCCCATCCACTTCCAATATGTAAATAAATCAAGAATACGACCCTTGAAGTATTACAGGCTCGGTTTTATTGTTTGTTTAGGAGTTAGTGGTCCTCTTTTGGGGAATAGTGAACACTAGATTTGACCCTGCCCCTTCACCAGGATTCTAATAGCTCTCGAACCCCCATGATATTCTGTGAAAATGTCTGAAAAGACTTCCTCAGTTGAATCAGGTGAAATGTAGCATGGGTTTGGAACAGTCAAGAGATATAAAGTCTCCTCTGTTCCCTTTTGTTGTAAATTCCCTTTGAGTTATTTAGTTTTGCTTAGTAAATTATTCAACAAATACTGGTAGACATTGACATCATGTTTACACAAATAAACAGGTAATTAACAGACAGGTTGAACTGACACATTAATATAAGATTCAGTTACTGTTGATGTCATTTATTGATTGAGCCTGTTTCTTTTGGCTTTTGGATACATTTCTCATTTTTTTCATCTGTTTGACATAACATATGTTTCAATGGAAAAATGCACATCAGTACCAATTACAGACAATCAATAAATAAATACTAATCAATATGATGATCATAAGTGTTGTAAATCTTCTTATAAATAATGGAATGTTTTACATCATAGTGTGGCATGAGTTAATTCAAATGTGGTATGACTGATTGTTCCTATGAGGGAGTGTGTTTGTTGGCATTGAGAAAGATCACCTCTGAGTTGTAGATATGGGTTAAGCCTGGGTCCATTGACTGATGGATCCGTTTCAGTACTTGCCTGTGAATCTACCCTGAAGGCTGCCCTTGCTCTGCTCAAGGCCTGAGGTTATCTTCCATCTCATGTGTGTGGGTCATCTTTTCTCTCTGCCTCCCTCTTCTGGTCAGGTTGCCACCAAGAACATCACTGTGCAAAAGTTACATAGGCATGTATAATCTTACCAATGTAATTTTACAGCATGTTATTAAGTGTTAACACAACATAACAGGAAGGATAAGATCAGAAAAAGTGGTGTTGTGTTAATTTGTGTGGGGTCAGAGATTATTACACTGGATGCACCTGCTATCAACTGGTACCTGCTGTATGCATGTTCTCAGTGTACCTGTGGTTCATTGAGAAGTGTACAATCAGACATAGATAGGAGTGATGATGTGTTGTTCCTTGGAGCATTCAAGTCAGGCTGATAAGACAAGACCAAGACAAGGATAAGATGCATTTTTATAAATGACATATAATTAAAACATCTTCATCAACTCATTTGGTGATGCATTGTGTATATAAATGTTTCTCAGTACCTTCAAAATTAACTATTTGTCTTCTTCTTCTTCTTCTTCTTCTTCTTCTTCTTCTTCTTCTTCTTCTTCTTCTTCTTCTTCTTCTTCTTCTTCTTCTTCTTCTTCTTCTTCTTCTTCTTCTTCTTATAAATCATTTCCTTTTGCCTGCTGTTGTTGTGGTGTTGAGTGGAGTGCTGTGTAGTGTAGTGTGCTGAGTTAACTTCTGTTGACTGGGGTTCTTATAGCTTGTACCACTTGTCCCCCATCTTCATCAGTTAATATGAGTTTAACTCGTCAAGTGTTTTATTGTTATTCATGTCTAACATACAGAATTTATGACGTGTATTTGTTACAAAATGTAATCCATACAAGATCATGACAACAATACATTAGTAAGAGGATGTTACATAAAGTACCTCTCCTAATCCACCTCTCTTCTTCTTCATATTAATTTATTCTTCTTCTTCTGCTCTAAGTGCGCATCATGTCCCCTCTGTTGGCGATAAACAGTTGGCAATAGACCGAGGTTTTGTTTACTTTTGGGTCTGGACAGATTAACTAGGCCGTCTGTCACAAATGGCGTCTGTGCAGCGTATCCTGTTCTAAGCATTGCATTTAATAAGTGCTTTGTCTGAGTGAAAATCTGACACATAAATACAATCATTTTCTATCAAACCCTATTATTTCAATTCGTAAAGAGGAAAGAAAAGATATAATCCCTCTCTCAGCTCCTTAGATCTCGAATAGGCTGAAATAAGTACGTTTTTTAAGCGAGGTAGTGGTTCTCGTGCACAAACTGGCTTGCGTTTGCAGAAATAATTTTAAAACAGTTTTGATGAAATGCATCAAAGTGCATTTGAAATTCTCACCTCTACAGTTTTCTGTGATAGATAGTTGTAGTATGCACATAGTAATGCTAACAGATGTAGTGAATAACTTCAGAGTTTGCAGTTTTGAGAAAGTGTGAGATTATTAGTTTTGCCCGGGAAAGGCTCGGTTTAGCTAGAAGTATGCAATGGACAATTTTACACTTCAGAGATTTATTTTATAAGTAATACATATTGTTTTGACGCACAAACACTAGATACCTCTGCTGCACACATCTGGGTATCACATTGATCTGAGGATTCACAAGCTTACCTCGGGTTTCGGATCAAACTGCCGTTTTTTCAGGTAAAAGACATGTCACATTGGCTCGCTGACTGTCCGTCAGGCATGCAGTTTGAGAAGTGCGCGGTTTTGAAGAAATGAACGCTTTCGCAGGTCATAGTTATATCACGCGACCCGCTCCTTCCAATAATCTCCTTATTTGCAGACGCTGTAATTTCTATAAATAGCCGACATCTGTCCATCTCGAGTGTCAAGTTGGTGTTCGATTCTCAATCGTGCGGTCAATTGTATGTTTTCTCTGTTTTGGTGTGTAAATGTTGACGCACTGTATAATGATGGGTGGTGATTATGTCACAGTAATCAATCAAATTCTCTTTGAAGTATGGACACGTAAGATCAAAGTTACCACATTTGACGTATGAACACGAAACGTAAAATTCCGTTATTCCAGCACCGAAGTGTGCGTGAATTAATAGTTCCAATGTCACAAAAGAAGTCACTTCATCACCTCATCACGTCTCTGCCAACAATGAAAAAAAAATCAACATATGTATCTGTTTGACTACTATTACGTATTACTAAATTAACGTATTTTAACTTCTTGGTTGTTATGTATATTGTTATTGACTTATGTGCATTTGTAATATATAATACATTTTCTAATACTCTATGAAAAATATAGATAAACATTAAGAAACAAAGTGATAAACAAGTGTGTAACAACCCTATCTATTTATAATCGACTAAGAAGATCTGCGAGGTTGTTATCTTTTCCAGGAATATGACAGATCTCAAACTCATAATCGTGTAAGAATAAAGACCATTGATGCATTCTGGAATTCTTAGGATGACCAGACTTAAAGATCTGTAGAGGCTTGTTATCCGAAAGAACCAGAAATTTTCTACCCAGTAGATATCTTGAGAATTTCTCAATACTCTCAATTATTGCTAAAGCTTCAAGCTCAGTGATAGCATAATTTCTCTGTGTCTCTGATAACTTTTTACTGAAGTAAAGAATAGGATGTAACTTTCGCATATTTAACTGAAATAAAACTGCTGAAATTGCATGAAAACTCGCATCTGTTTGTAATATGAAATCTTTTGAAATATCAGGCAACTTCAGAATAGGATAGCTACTAAACAGAGTTTTTATCTGCTGTAGCAGTTTGTCATGATTATCTGTCCAATCTATTTTTGTAGGTTGACCTTTCTCTGGTAGTTCAGAAAATGTTCCCGTCACATCAGAAAAATTAGGAATAAATTTCTGATAGTAATTAATCAGACCAAACAGACTTCTTAATTCCTTTTTAGTGTTGGAGGTTTGATATTGAGAATTTTTGTAATCACCTGTGGATTTGTTTTTCGAAATCCATCAGAAATTCTATGACCAAGGAATTGAATTTCAGTAAATCCTATCTCAATTTTGCTTGGTTTAGCTTTAAGGCCATGTTGTTGTATTCTCTGAAAAACTTGTTTGAGCATTTTGACATGTGTGTCAATGTCTGTAGTATGAATACAGATGTCATCCATATATGTAGCAACGTTAGAAATTCCATGGAACAATCTCCTCATCATGCGCATAAATGTGCTTGGCGCATTCTGTAAACCGAATGGAAAATATGCCCATTCATATAGACCTAATGGAGTACTGAAAGCTGTAATATGCATAAAATCTTCATCCATAGGGATTTGCCAATAACCCTTTGGTAAGGTCAATCTTTGAAAAGAGTTTTGAGTTTGCCATGCTCTCGATCAATTCATCGATATTTGGCATTGGTTCTGCATCAAGCAGTGTTAATGCGTTCACTCTTCTATAATCAATACATAGACGCAATGACCCATCTTTCTTCTTTACTATTACTACCGGAGAACTGTAGTTTCAGATGAATTTTCTAATAATCCTACTTTGATCTAGTTCCGATATGTCTGCTGTAACTTTCTCTAAATAATGTATCGGAATGGGATATGATTTCACTCTAACTGGAATATCCGAGAGTAAAGTAATTTTATATTTGAAAAGCGATGTCTGTCCTGGCGTATCTGAAAAGATTGTGCTAAAACTCTTTTATTGCTGAAATAAGTTTCTCTTTGTCTTGTGTTGACAGATTTTTACTTATTTGTATGGACTGCCAACCGTTATCACTATTGACTGTTGGGGTTGGTATTTGTTGTTTAACAGCGTCTTCATTTTGCTCGTTAATGACCCAACATGCTGCTGCTATTCTATGTGGTATTTGTTGTGTCACCTGTGATGTGTCAGTGTCGCGTGGGATATATGGTTTCAGCATATTGATGTGAAAAATGTTATGTTTCCATTTGACATCAATAAGATAGTCGACATCACGGACTTTTTAAATCACATTAAATGGACCTTGCCATGAGGTAACTAAACAGTCACGAGGGTCAGGTAGTAACAACCAGACTTCGTCTTCTTCTTTCAAGACTATTGTCTTGGCGTTTCTATTGTCGTACTGTCTGTACTTTTCTCAAGCCTTCTCGAGTGATGATTTTGCAATTTGGCAAGCCGTGATGATTGTGTCTCTCAATTGAGTAACCATTTCGTAGGCTTCTCTTTTTGGGTGGTCGTATGTCTTATTTGTAAGCATATCATTGTATAACAACAATGGACCACGTGGATTTGCACCGTAGACCAGTTCGAATTTAGAAAAACCTGTACTATATTGTGGTACCTCACGGTACGCAAATAGTACTGCCGGCAGTAAAATATCCCAATCTTTAGGTCTCTCCGCTGCGACTTTCGCTAGGGTTCGTTTAAGGACTCCGTTGTAATTTTCGTTGACACCATTTGTCATCGGGTGCCAAGGGGAACTAAAGACTTGTGGAATACCCAGTATTTTCATTGCCGCTTGGGTAGCTGCAGATATGAATTAACTACCTCTATCAGACAGTATACATCTTGGGAACCCTGTCCTGCTAAAAATTAATAATAATGAATCTAGGATGGATCTACTTGTGATGTACTTGAGTGGAATAGCTTCTGGCCAACGAGTACAAAGGTCAATCATGATCAAGATGAATATATTACCTCGATCAGTAATTGTATTCAGTGGACCCACAATATCCACGACAATCTTCTGCAATGGCCAAGATGCCAGATCAGTTTTCTGAACGTGAGCTTTGGGTTGTTTGCCTTTTTGTGTGGTTCTTTGGCACAATGCAGATTAACGAACATGTGTGGTAATATCTTTGATATACCCAGGCCAATAAAATTGTGCTAGAAATCTGTTAATGGTTTTGGCAATACCCATATGACCCGCAAATGGTGAGTCATATGCCAGTTTTCGATGGCGTAGATTATCACTGACTTTGAGCTGCCCCACCCTGTATACCTTGATAAGTGTAATACTACGTCTTGTTGTCTGTTGTGAGGTGTGTATCCAATGTCTAATAGTGTCTAGCGTGATGTGTAGAGGATGAAAATTCAGACATTCTATGTAGACTTGTGTGCGTTACTCATAGGTGAGTGAGGCGTCGGTCCAATACTTGAAATGGTATCGTGATAAATAAATGCGGCTTCAATGTCTCCACCCGCTAGCGACAATGTCCCAGTGCCGACTTTGATTCTGGAATGACGTTAATAAATGTTTCACTACTCCTTGTAATGGCGCCCTGTCTAAGAATGTACGCATGATGTACTGTTTCAGTAGTATGGACACAGATATCATCCACGTATGGCGCTATGTCAGTGATGTCTCTGAGTAGTAACCGCATCATACGGGTGGAAGATGAAGGAGAGTTCTGCAAACCAAAAGGAAGAAAAAGAAACTCATACAATCCAAATGGAGTCTCAAAATCGGTAATGTGCACCGAATCTTCAGCCATCGGTATTTGCCAATAACCTTTCGTCATATCTAATTTAGAAAACCATGTAGATTTCGCCATGCCCGCTCTTAACTCATCTATTTGGGGCATTGGTTCTGGATCAAGATATGTGGCATGATGGAAAGCCCATATTCCTCATTATTTCCCAAAGTTTCTGATCTTGTACACAGTCAAATGCCTTTGAATAATCCACAAAACATGAGAATAGGTTTACATTAAATTCTCTGCACGTCTCTATTTTTAAACGCATGTTGAGTATGTGACCTCTTGTTCCTTTTCCTTGTCTAAATCCAGATTGAACCGTGTTAATTTCTTCTTCCATTTTCTTACGAAGTCTTCCCATTATGATTTTTAGTAGAATTTTAACTGCATGACTGATCAAGGCAACAGTTCTATAGGTGGTGCATAATTTCAGGTTGCCCTTTTTTGGTATTGGAATGAAGATAGTTCTCTTCCAATCATTTGGACATATACCATATTTCCCTATCTTTTTACATAATGCATGATATATGTGTATGCTGTCTTCTTCTCCCGCTTTAATTAGTTCAGCTGGTATCTCATCACATCCAGGTGATTTACCATTTTTCAGGTTCTTTATAACCCAAGCAATTTCATCTAATGACGGTTCAGGTTCTGTCTCTGCTGTCATTGGCTCATGTAGCTCATTCATATCCTCACTGTCACTCATATCATACATTCCACTGCGGTACTCCTGCCATCTTTCTAGAATTTGCCTAGATTCTGTTAAGGTATTTCTCATCTTGTCACAGATAACATTCAATTGAGGTTGAAAATTTCTTGTCAATAACTTCATTTCTTTGAACATTTCATAATCTCTTCCAGTCTTATATTGCTCTATTCTGGTACAGCAATCTTGTATATGTTGATTTTTGTCCTTTCTTGCGTTCTTTCTTATTTGTCGAGTTAAAGATTTATACTTCATCCTGCGGTTATCGGATTCATCTCCTTTCTGTTTAAGCTCCCTTCGTTGTTTTATTAATTCTAACGTGTCTGATGTAATCCATGGCTTAAGTTGCCTTTTCTTGGTCGGAATTAAATCTTTGGATGCAGTTATCAAGATATTTCTAGCTTGTTCTGCCAGTTCATCAGGTGTCATTTCCTCTTGTACAGACATCAAGACCCCAAAGCGATTCCTAACTTCCATGTTGTATGCATCCGGTATTTTTGTGAGATCAAAACGAAGTGGCCTTGGTCCTCGGGTAAGCTATTTGAGTTTTAATTTCAGATCTGCTTCTAATAACTGATGATCTGTATCACAGTCTGCACTTCGTAGGGTTTTTGCAGATGTTATGCTTGATCTCCATCTTCTTTGTATTAAAATATAATCTATCTGATTTTTGGTAATACTGTCCGGAAATTTCCACGTGAAGTGTCTTCTTGGATGTTGTTTTAAAAGCGTGTTGGCTATCGTGAACTCATTTTCTGTGCATAATTCAATTAATTTGTCACCTGCATCATTTCTATTTCCCAATCCAAATTTTCCTGAAACGTGTCTCTCATTTTCAGCTCTTCCTGCACCTACTTTTGCATTAAAATCTCCCATTATTATTGCTATATCATTATGACCAATATTATTTAATGTGTCTTGCAGTGTGTTGTAAAAATCTTCAATTTCGTCCTCCTCTGCTGTTGAAGTAGGTGCATATATCTGTACAAGAGTTGTGATTTTTGGACGGCCTTTAAGTCTAATAGTGAGGATTCTATCACTAACTGGATTATATCCCATTAAAGCTTTTGCAGTTGTCTTATCTAAACAAAATGCCACTTCACTCTGGCCTCCGACGTCTCTACCAGAATAAATGAAAAGACTTCCATTTTCAGTTGTTAGTTAGTTAGTTAATCGACAGATCATCCTCGTTGCACATCGAACCATTCAGTCCATAAGTGCTCTGATCCCCTCCTCAGCAAATCCCGCAGCGTGTAGCGGCTAACGACGCCAGTTCTGTGTTGGTTTATCAATCTTCCTTGGCTTCCTGCGTAGTGTTCTTGTTTGGCCACCCCTCTTTTAATTTGCTGCTCTCGCAGTCTGGCCATTGTTGTAGATTCACAGTCATCACTTGGTTCTCGCAAAAGTCTCACTTCTCGTAGAGCATTCAGAATGTCAGCCTGGTCCATGGCGCGTCCGCCCTCCACAGTAGCCTCACCTGCGAGCTTGTCAGCCCGCTTATTTCCTTGTACTCCCGCATGCCCTGGCACGAAGATGAAACTAATCTTTGCCAGCCGAGACCGCTCCAGAGGCAGCAACCATTCTCTTCGGATCGACCCCTCCTCTATCCTCTTGATCATGTTCATTGAGTCACTAAGGAAACAAGCCCTAGTGAATGTCTGTGTCTCGAGCCATGTTATTGCTTTACTTACTGCCATGACTTCCATGGTCAGGCTACTTGGTCAGTTGTAAAATGTTCCTTGCCGCTCCAGCGATGTTCACTAATTCCTAAAATTTGAATGTTTAACCTCTCAATCTCATCACACACTACATTAAACTTTCCCTCATACAGACTTCACACATTCCACGTTGCTATTCTCACTCTGTTTCTTAGTCTGACACAGGGGATTTCCTTGGTAACACAGTCCGGATTAACTCCGTCATCACGATTACTAGTACTGGTCCCCGTGTCACACTCTTCCCCAGTGTTATCTGATCTGCCTGGCCTGGGGGGTCTCACCACCAGATCTCTTTCTTATTATGTTTTCTTTCATGGTTGTTATGGTTTCTTGGCAAGTTTTGCAGAAGGTAGTTTGCCATTGCTTTCCTTCTGGGCAGTGACTGTACTAGTCGGTGGCCATAGCCATTGTCTCTACAGATGAGATCATCTGCCTATCACCACAGAGTGCAAGACCATAACCAACAACAATCTGATGGCTGCTCTCACACTCCATTTACCACCTGCTTCCATGGCTTCCCGTAAACCTGATCGGGGGGATAAACGGGTACTCCACCTTGCACAAGGGTGTCCCGTAGACCAGGGGTCACCAAACATTTTTCACGGCGGGCCGGATAACTGACAAAATGACGAGCGCGGGCCGGATACTCATTCTGTACAATACTTGCGCCGTCTCTGTGGCGAAGGCCTTACGGACGCGGTTCGTAATTCCGTATACCCACGTTCGAAATACAGTTGCGAGCGATTTGGCAGCAGACAACGTTGCGCTGGTTTTTACGCTATGTTATGGGTGCCGGTCGTTCAAAAAGCAATGGTAAACTACTGAACATAAACTTGCCAAGACATCAACAACAGCAAATAATGCTGGTGTTGACTGAAAACGTCCTGTAAAGGATATGCAACTAACTTTAACAATAATTTTAAGCTATAACGAAAGCTCTGGAGAAAAAGACGAAAAACTAAGTTAATCATGGAAAGGGTGTGTAATGCACACAAACAAACAAACAAACAAACAAGCAAACAAACAAACAAACAAAGACAACCAACATATTTATATTTATTTACTAAACAAAGTTATCAAAGAAGGCGACGTTAGCAAAAAGATAGTTACATCGGACCTATTGTGCACATATCCGAATCTCACAAACTAAGCAGCAAAAGAGGATAGTGAGTTTTGTGAAACTGACGTGTGGCTTTCAAAATACCATCAATGTTTGGTTTGGAATTGCTGCAACCAATCAAGAGAATTGCTTTCAAATGTTCATCAGTCAATCTCATTCGATGTCGTGACTTCACAGACTTCCTTTTTGAAAATGTTAGCTCACAGACATATGTTGTTCCAAACAATGATGTCATACCAGCGGCAAATTTCTTAAGTTTCGGAAACTCAACATCAGGTAAGCAGCGGTACTTCCTTCTCAATGAGCTCCAACTGTAATTCAACTGGCACACCATTAAAGTTACAATCAAACGGATTCTGGAACAGAAGGATGTCACTCTCAAATCTGTCAAGATCTAAAAATTTCTCCAAACTCTTTGAAACAGTGAAAATGAGAAAGGTTTTCTCCTTCCAGTTGTGCTTCCAACAATGACAGCTTTCTTCGAAATCCTTTGATGGTTTTGTAGAGATCACAGACGAGGTAATACTTTCCCTGAAGTTTCAATTTCAGTTCATTCATATCGACAAAAATTGACAACTTTGACAGCCAGGTAGGATCTGACAGCTTTGAATCAACTTTATCGTTTTCAGTGAGGAAAACATCTATTTCGTTTCGTAGCTTGTAAAAACGAAGCAGGACTTTACCGCAGCTGAGCCACCTCACTGATATGTGATAAGACAAGTCACAGAATTCAGAATCAATTTCTTCAAGAAAAGCCTAGAACTGACGGTGAATGAGTGCATGTTCCCGAATGAAGTTCACAGCAGAAACTACTGGTTTCAGTACACAAGAAATATCTAAATCTTTCCCACAGAGTACTTGCTGATGTACGATGCAGTGTATGAACAGAGCGCCCGGAATTTGCAAATCTTCCAAATGAGTCCTGATCTGCCCCAACAGACCCTTGCTCACTCCAGTCACGTTTTTTTCCATCATCAACTGTAACACCTCGAAGCTGATTCCACCGAAGGTTATAGTCTTGGAAAATTGTTTTCACTTCCACGAAAATGACTTTCCCAGTTGTTGTTCCATGCATGCTGCAAACGGACGCCAACTCTTCCGTTATCTGAAAGTCCAAATTGACACCACAAATGAACACGAGAAGTTGTGACGTACTCGAGAGATCAGTAGACTCATCCAGTGCCAGAGAATACTCCAAGTGCCTAGCTTTCTCGCGTATCTGTAGCACTATGTTCTCTCCAAGTTCTTCTGTTCTCCGCACAACTGAACTTGCCGAAAGGCTGATTGTTCCAAACAAATCGGCTTTCTCAGGACACAAGTCATTTGCTGCTTCGATCACACACACACTCTTTAGTGACGTTGCCATCAGTAAAGGGTTTTCCTCGTTCTGCCATCTTATGCACTGTTATATAACTTGTACGAGTGACAGATTCATTTTCAGCAAATTTTCTCGTGGAGAGATTTCTTTGCGTTTCAAAACCACGTTTAATGGTCTCATATTTCCCAGAGCGTAATTTTCCAGAAAACTTGAAATATGTTGATGGTTGTTTTGTTTCGTAGTGACGCCGAAGATTGTACTCTTTCAAAACGGCAACACTTTCGCTGCATATTACGCAGCTGGTTTTCTGGTCCTTTGTTTCCACAAAGAAGTACTGTACTCCTCACTCGGCGTCCACTTTTCTTTTCCTACTAGCCATAATTAAGGGCGAAGTACACGGGATCTGAAAATGAAAAAGACATTACATTAGAAACATAATTAAAATCCTATTGAAACACAAGTAAAGCAGAGGACTAGGGGTCACTGGTGAAGCTACAGCTCATCAAAGGTACATATACAGTTTATAGGTACCTTTGTGCAACCGCACAGAGATGACAGAGATAATAGCACAACGCCGACAGTTCATGGGCCGTAGAAGAAGAGAGGAATAAGAAGACAAAGAGAATCTCATTCTATCTCTACCGCTAACAAGAAAAAACAACGATTTAGAGATGTCAGAAGAAATTCAGGTCAGTGTACAGGAAATCAGAATAATGCGATTGTAAAGACACAACAACATCTGATTAATAATGACAATTCCCTAATATATAAAATTCATGATTAGATGCAATGACAAAATAGGCATCCCCATGAATAAACATACACATGATCATCCTTCACAGTACCATTGATATTCCATCACAGCTTGGATAGTCATCCAACACAGTACCAGTGATCTTCATTCACAGCATGGATAATCATCCAACACTGTAACTGTAGTCTGATACACATCATCACATCATTGGCACCTTGCCGTCTTGACAGACGATAGTTTGTGCTTTAAAAAGGCATAATAACTTTTAACTATGGCGGTAGCGAGTGTGACTGATAAGGCCAATTTGCGCTGTAAATGTCCGTTCACAGTGGGTGCATGTGAACACGTGGTCATTTCCACCATCATGCACCATCTTACGTCTCAAACGCTTGGTGTGTGACTTTTCTGCAATAATTTTCTCCTTTGACTTTATTCCATTTCTGATATTTGCCCTCCATGCAACACGTTCAGCGGAGACTTGCTCCCAATGTGCATTATCAATGCCTGTATCAATCATGTCCCGCTTACACACATCTTTGTATCGTAGTAGAGGCCGACCCTGAGATCTCTTACCCATCTGTAATTCACCAAAAAAGATATCCTTTGGTATTCTACCATCATCCATCCTCCTAAGATGTCCTATCCATCTAAGTCTACGAAGACTGAGCATGGAATAAACTGTCACACAACCTGATCTTTCCAATACTTCAGTATTTGTGATTTTGTCTTGCCACTTAATACCAAGAATTCTTCGCAGACACCGCATATGAAAGCTGTCTAAATTGTTCTCTTGGTGTGAGTAAGTTGTCCAGGTTTCACTGCCATAGAGAAGAGTACTAAGGACACAGGCTTGATAGTCTGATACACAACACCAGCGATTATCAGACAACAAGATGGAACAAAGGTCATTCATTCAGTAGCATGTCCATTGCAGAACCTCGCTCCCATAACAACTTTCCGGAAAACCTCTCGATCATAAGCAAGATTTCCCACTTCAGATACATCCATCTGGAGATCATCAGCCACATCCTGCACTCATCTTCTCTTTGGCTTTCATCTTCCTCTCTTCCCAGGCATATATCCCTTGTGAGATACAAAAACGTCTCTACTAACATCCGTCTAGTGACGCCTTAAAAATACCAATCCCTAACAATTACTGTTTAAGTATCTTACTTAGTGTAGGAGAAGAAAAGAAAACAGAGCCTAATTTATTTGGCATTAGGTTAAAAATTGGGCCTTAGTTTGGTTCACGTACCTGGCAAGACCGGGACTAAATTTGAAACAAAGGGTTCTTTGTAGCCATTTTGGTTCAGACAAACAAAGGAGACAGACGTGCTTTCCCCGTGTGGGGGGAAAGGCAATTTTGCCCTAAAATCCATCATTCTCTGCAGCCATTGGTATGTTAAAATCTACATTATTAATATGTATTCATGTATTTTGATAAAGTACATATACCATTGTGTTTAATTAAGAATTAGTTAGAATGATAAATCAACAATTCTTGTAAACTAGAGTCTGATGGATTTTTACCACTGAGCGCCATGCCAGGCCACGCTGTAATTTTTGCTATGCTTGTACAATTTCATATTCCTATGTTAAAACCTTTTATAGGGGTTGTGAACCTATATCTCATTAGCAATGCTTTTATTTTGTTTTTGATTTTGTTGTTGTTGTTGCATATCCTTTACAGGACATCGCTGTCAACAGCAGCATCTTTCAGCTGTCTGATGATTTCTTGGCAAGATTACGCTCAGTAGTTTGCCATTGCTTTCTGAGCGGTCGGCTCAGTATCCCGCAAGTCATCAGCGGGGGTCGAACCGCTCCCAGTTCTCTCCCGCTACGAGACTCTGCGTGATAAACGGGATTACGGAGAAAGTGTTGTAACCCCTCAGCCAGAGAGACCGGCTAGCAATGCTTATAATCTATAAATATTATGTTTACTGTGGAGTATGAAACTCATGTCAGAAACACTTTCAGAAACCCTTCTCAATTTTGGAGCAGACACCTGATTCATACTTCACAGTAGAGAACTCGTGTCTGTCAATTTCATATTCCTATGAATAAAAACGTCTATGCATTGTGAACTATATCTCACTATCTATGCTTAGAAATCTGCAAATAATCTATGTACTATAGAAGTATGTAACTCTAAAGAACATTTTAAAAGGAACTTTCTCCATGTGGAAACAGACTACTGGGCACACATCTTATAAATGTACATTTATGTTGGACAAATGATTTTCCTAATTCCTAATCTGTAACTTGAAACTATCGTGCCAAATTTTGGTACACATCTTCTTGTTAACAGATTAGTAACCACACCATAGGTGTGATAGACATGTAATATTTTCATAAAGATGCTAGGAAATTACCATGTTTAAGAATATAAATTAAAGAAACAAAGAAACTAAACGCATGATATAACCAAGCTTTAGTCACACCGCAACACAGGCGATAGACACCAGGAATAATATTATATGTTCCAAACATGCATCAGACGGCATAAATCATTTCTAATAGATACGAAATGCTCTTAAAATTAGCAGCACTTGGCAAAATATATCACAGCGTTCACTAAACCCATTTTGCTGTAAGCAGTGGGGGAAAACAATTTTTGTTTTAAGGATTAACCCATGAGGGAATCCAAAAACATAGGCTTCTTGCATCATCATTATGGTTAACTATTATGTATGATTATCATGTACTTAATATCAAAGAAATGTATGTATGTTTTCTCTGTTATGAGAATTTTTCTCTGCCCTGATTGTTACTCTTTACTGTGGGAATAAACATTTTAATGTTACCCCTGGGGACAGGAGGATGTTGATGTAAGAATCCTTGAGTATGTCAGTACACCAGAAGTCAATGTTGAATAGCCTTGGCCTAATGCTGATTATGGTGAAGGAAAGGAAACAGGTTATGTATGGGTTATTCTCTTCAAGAATGAGAGATAAAATATCTACATTGTCAGGATCTTATATTAGGCTCGTTGGCTAACACATGTGAGACAGTACAAGTACAAACGTAATTCGACGTAAGACACAGCAACAAGTTCTATGGATTTATTACCACATTAAATACATAACAATTAGTTACAGCAATGTACAACATATAACAACTCACTACCACAATACAGCTCATAGGTCTGACGCTCACAATATCAGTCGTTCAGCTCACAACCACGGAGATTCACACAACGCCTTGCTCTCGACACACACGTCCGTTCAGATGTCCAGTCGCAGCGTGGTCTGCGATTAGCACACACACTGCCCACTGCCTCAGGTGGGGTCACGTGGCTTTGCGTCGTCTGTCGTCAGCGCTGGTCGCGTGTCAGGTAAGAAACTTGCCAGCCGACAACTCTTGTCCGCCGGGCGCCGTAACGATGTTGCTGCTAGGCTCTGACATTCTCCCCGGGTACTTCAATGAAAGATGCCATCTTTCATTCATGATGTATGTATATACTGGGGTAGTGTTAATTTCATGTCAGAGACTACTCTTTCCCAGTGGTATGCATGAAAATACATATAAGGCATAGAAATATATACAAAAAAAATGTAAGTTGCATTGAAATGACAAATGAAGTACAATTTTTAACACAATTCAGGTTTCATCCCCCTGATGCCTGGTTACCTTCATTGCAATAATACCCAGTCAGATCAGTAGTTCCAGCTTCACGCATCTACCTCGCAGCCATTTTGAAAAAAACGTAATAATATGATTGTTTTGCAACAACCATCTAGGCCAGACTGAAATACGGCTTTGTATTAGTCGTATTAAACACTTAAACTCTGCCCTCATTTGGTCAGGAGCTCTTATGTTGGTTTGCAATGTTGGCAGCACTATGACATGCTTGGTGGACGCCTACCTGCTGTGCCAATCATTTGAGCAACAAAATGTCTATTTATACAATATACATTAATGAATATATTTTAAATTATGGCCCTTGATGTAATTCACAAATGCAAGGGAAGTAATTTTGACATTTAAGAAATTTCATACATTACAATACTTATTTAATTTCTTAGCGTCATTGCTTGACGTTTCTTCATATTAACGAGAAAAAGTCGGTAATATGAATACGTTAATCAAGATATGATTCTAAGATTACACTAATCAAAATAAATATGTACACAATTTGTATATTATATTTTATAGATTCAAAACGATTTTACAAGTGTCATAAATTTTTGGAAATTTGTACATAGTCTGCTAATTAAGTTATACTTTTTAAACTACACCGGAAATGCACACGAAACGAAAAATTTGGTTGATGTTACATTTTCTGAACACAAATGATCCGGTTTTATTTCGGAACTGATAGTAGAATGTTCTCACAGTTCGTGTCTGATGTTATAGTATGACAACGGATTATGATGGAATGTTCTTATTTCCGATGTGTTCACACGTCGAACAATTTGGATCACATTCGCTGTAGAGGTGATGTAGGAGTCTATGTTCAGTCCACATTTGCTCATGTTAAAATATCACGGTGAAAAAAATCACCCACAAATGTCACCATGGTAAAGTTCGCTTATGGTAAATGGATAAGCGTATGTGACATTGTTGTTGGTGTCTATCTACAATTAATATCGTTCTCATTCTAACACACACTACACAATTATACTACACTCATTACATAAGACATAAATTGATTAAAATAAGAATATTATACATGTCGGTTTGCAAACCGTATCACAATTTTACATGTAGACCTTACACAGTAGGTGAATGAAAAAATTCACACATTGGTGGCTGTGTTGGGCTGAGTGTAATATTACACAGTGCACTCAGACATTGCTTACTGGGTCTGTCGGACAACGGGACAAAAGGTCGGCGATTGTATTCATTCTGCCGGGAATATGGCGAACTTCAAAACTGAAATTCTGAAGCTTTAAGGACCAGCGAGCAATCATGTTATTTGATGGTACTGCAGAATTGATATACCTTAATGGACTGTTGTCAGTTTCGATGATAAAGTGACGTCCTAGAAGATATTTGGACAGCTTTGTGACACTTTCTACTAAGGCCAATGCCTCCAATTGCGGAATGGACCAGGCCCGCTCTCGGGGTCTTAGTTTTCTTGATAGAAAACAGACGGGATGCAAGATGTCGTTGTATTCCTGCAAAAGGACTGCACCGATCGCAATGGAGCTAGCATCTGTTCTCAATCTGAAAGGTAAACGAATGTTGGGCAATTTAAGGATGAGATTAGGTGTATTCTTATCAGAAAAATGTGCCAAAACTTTATCAAATGCATTTCGTAGGCATTCATCGTTTACAACTTTTTCGGGTTTATTCTTGGTTAGTAAATTAGAAAAAACCTCAGTTAGCTCTGAAAAATCAGGAATAAAGTTTCTGTAATAATTAATAAGTCCCAGCAAACTGCGGACTTGTTTCTTATTTGTTGGAAGTGACAGTTTTAGAATTTTCGAGACAATTTTGTTGTCTGTCATGACAAAGCCATTGGATATTCTGTACCCCAAAAATGATATCTCTTGGTAAGCCATGCTCACCTTTGACGGCTTCACTGTCAGTCCGTGCTGTCTGATACGTTCTAGTGTCTGTTCCAGTATCTTTATATGTTCCGTCATTGTCTCTGTATGGACACAGATGTCGTCAATATAGGAAACTATATTAGGAATGTCAGATAGGAGGAGTCGTGTCATGCGTACAAATGTGGCTGGGGCATTGACTAGCCCAAATGGAAGTTTGCACCATTCGTACTAGTCCCCAAGGCGTGGCGAAAGCTGTTAGATGTCTGCTGTCTTCATGTACAGCAATCTGCCAGTAACCTTTAGCCATGTCAAGGGTCGTGAAGAACTTAGCGTCAGTCAGTTCTGTCAGAAGATCGTCCGTATTTGCCATTGGTTCAAGATCTAAAACAGTTATTTTGTTCAGTTTTCTGTAATCTATGCAAAGTCGTATTGTGTTGTCCTTTTTCCGTACAATGACCATGGGTGAAGAGAAGTCTGATAGGGATCGTCTGATGATGTTGTTTTTTTCTAAGTTAATGATTTCCTGATGTAGTTGTTCCTTGTAATGTAATGGTATGGTGTATGGTCTGCATCTTATGGGTGTGTTTGATGTGAGTGTGATGTGATGCTGTACTAACTCTGTTTGTCCTGGGTTGTCTGAAAAGATGGTGTTGTACTCTTGTATCAACTGTTTGCAACTGTTTGTCTCTGCTTGACTTAGGTTTGGATTGATCTTGATCTCCTTCAAGCAGTTTGTCGTGTCTAATGTAGGTGTTGGAATCTCGTCGCTAGAATCGTCATCTTCGTGATCTATTATCACGGTGCAAGCTGTCGTATCGTCTTGTTCGTTGTCTCTGTTGAAGTATGGTCTTAGCATATTGATGTGAAATATTTTGTGTTTGTCTTTTATCAGGATTTCGTAGTCAACAGGAGAGATTTGTCTTGTCACTTTAAAAGGTCCCTGCCAAGAATCTGTCAGTAGCTGTCTGTCACTAGGTAGTAGTAGTAGTACGTCCTGTCCAGCTGTCAATGTTATAGTCCTGTTACCTTTGTCTGCGTATTGTCTGTAAGTAGCACCAGATAGTTTTAGTGCACTTTTAGCAATTTCACATGATTTCATTATCCTTTCACGCAATGATGTTACATACACAAATGATGATATGGGTTTCAATACTGGAGTGGACTCAGTTAACATTTGGTGATAAATTGTTAATGGGCCGCGTGGTTTGGCACCATAGATGAGTTCAAAAGGAGAGAAACCGGTACTAGAATGTGGTACCTCGCGATAAGCAAAAAGGACAGCTGGTAAGTATAGATCCCAGTTATTGGGGTGATCTTGAGTTACTTTGGCTAGCATGTGCTTCAGATCCCCATTAAGCTTTTCTATTATCCCGCTCGAGTGAGGATGATAGGGGCTATTGAAGACTTGCTTCACTCCTAACATTTTAGTGAAAGCTTGAGTGGATGCGGCGATAAATTGAGTGCCTCTATCAGACTGGATAGTATCTGGAAACCCAATTCTGGAGAAAATATGGAAGAACACTTCCATGATATCGTTGGCAGTAATGTTCTTTAACGGAATCGCTTCTGGCCAGCGACTACATTGATCAATAATTGTTAGTATATATTTATTCCCTCTAGTAGTTGTATGACTAAGAGGGCCCACAATGTCAACTGATAATTTTTCAAAAGGTCGACTGGCTAAGTCAGTGACTTGTAACTTTGCCTGTGGGTGTTTACCTTTCTTTACCAGTTTCTGGCATGTATCACAACTTCTGCAATATGTTTTTATGTCATTACAGAATTTTGGCCAATGAAACTGTGTCAATAGTCTTGACCTGGTTTTAACATATGCCATATGACCTGCAAAAGGTATATCGTGAGCAAGATGTAAAGCTTGCTTGCGATAAGTGGTTGGTAACACAGTTTGCTTTGTTGTAACGTCACCTTTGGTGTAGTACCTGGTGAGTATATCGTTGTATAAAGCAAAATGCCATTTAGCATTTTTCGTTACTCTTGGCTTTTTGCCGATCAGGTCAAAATACTTTGACAGTGAAGGATCAGCTTTTTGAGCTGTTATGAATGTTTCCTTCATCGAGTCACTAGGTGGTACTTCTGGGCTAAGCATTTGAATAGCCTCAGTTTGGTTACTATCATCTTGCACTCTAGCAGTAGCTCTTGTTACTGCGTTCACACACTCAATGACATCAGATGATGATGGAATGATATCGTCAATGATGTGATGAGAACTTAGTGCTGCATTAGCTAACATACATTCAACATGGTGATATGACATTTTCAATGACATTTGGTGGTGATGTGTTATCATTAATACATAGTGATGTTATGTCATGGTTATGATGTTTGTCATTCACTTCCGGTAAATTCCCGATGATTATATCGCACACTGGGTTTGTAAGTGCTGCGACTTTTACTTTTCCGGTGAGGAATGGTGTTTCGATGTATGCCCAAGCTAATGGATATTTTTCAATATTGCCTGAAAATGTTCTACATGTGATGTGTCTACCAGTGTAGTCTGTAGGTGTTATGAATGTTGTTTTCAGGCCAATAAGTGTACTCCCGGTGTCGCGAAGTACTGTAGCAGACTTGCCATTAACGTACCCGTGATAGATGTCTAACTTGCCTTTTGAGTCTATTACTAAGTTACCTTCCTCATTAGCAATAGGGATGGCGTGCCCGCATGTTAAGATACCATTTTCAAAGAAGGTATTACAGACAGTGCATGTGTTGGAACTAAATACGTCACAAGCCTGTGCTGCATGTACAGGATGTTTTTCTGTATTTTCGTCTTCTGACGCTGAACTATCGAACAAGGCGGCATTGGCTTTGTTGGTCATATGCCTGCCTTTACAATCCATGCGATGGTGACCGTATGCCTTGCAGAGAAAACATTTTCGTAAGCTTTTGAACGATTTACGTTCTCTGTCTTGTCTGTTTACCATATTTTGCAAGTATGTTTGGTACCCTGGGTTTTTATCGCACATATCGTTCAAATAATGAGACATTTTACAATGAACACAATGTCTAAACTTTTCAGAGGTAGGCCTGTTTGGTTTTTGCCTACTATAGTTTTTCTCATAGTTGGCAGCTGCTACCCAGTTACTGTCAGTAGCTTCAGTGGCAAAACACTGTTTATTTGCCGTATAATAGGCCGACCCACGTCTTTCCATTTCTTCCACACATGTGCATTCATTCTCTTGCAAGAACTTAGAAAAAGATGTTGGGATAGAAGAAATAACCTTATCTCGAATAATGAGATCTTCTAATTTATCATAATTTTTGTTAATTTTGGCTGATGAAGTCCATTTGCTGAAAATGTCTCGGACTAAACAGAGGTAGTCAGAGAACGTTTGAGTTGACTTTGGACTCAGTTTACTAAATTGTTCTCTGTACCCTGCTTCATCTAGCATGAAATGTGCCATTATTTTTGATTTAATGTAATGGTACTCTTTTCTGAGGTCTTTGGGGATGGTTTCAATTACTTTCAGAGGTTCCCCAGAAAGACTCCTCATATATAAAATATTCCATTCCGAAAGTGGAACTTGGTAATGTTCCATTAAAGTCTCAAAATTTTGGGTAAAGGCTGCTATGCAGTCACCCGAGGTATAGTTACGAACGATACCTTGGTACTTTTTATACTGGTTTTCTTTTTCCAGTCTTTCAGATTTCTTTGACTCTTTATTCATTGCAGTCTCAGTGTCCAGTTGTTTCATTTTCAACTGTAGTTCAAGTTCTTCCCTTTTGCTCTGAGCTGCTATTTCTGCTTTCTTAAGTTCACTGTCTATCTCAGCTTGCTTTGTCTTTGCAGCCATTTCTACTTCGGCTTGCTTTAATGCTGTTTCAGCCTCTATTTGCTTGGCAGCTTTTTCAATCTCTGCCTGTTTTAGAGCTCTTTCTGCTGCTCTTTCATCGCGTTCATTGTTTTTCTCTTGTACCAGGAGATATTCAGCGTATTTGTTCTCACTCCATTTTGTCAATTCATCACCTTGTAACTTTAATTTCAAACCCATATCGATGAAATCAAACAATGACGACATGATGGAGAAAATATGTCGATGACAATCAACCACACAAAATATATTATAATTGGTTAGTAGAAAAACAACTTACACTTGATTTGACTATACGATGCGTGCCCACTAATGCATACGTAAAGTTAAAGTAAAGAAAAAATATACTCAAGTGCCCTTGGATATGATGACGAATGGTTGGGCAATCGGGCTAGAAAAACTGTAAGGTCGTACTTCAGAATCTCTACGGCAGGGTTATGGATGGTACGCAAAAACCTGCTTTGTTTTGGAGAGAAATAAGTTAGCGTGTGTTTGTTGGTGTGTGCCTGTAAGTCACTAAGTGTTGATTTGGTTTGGATGGCGTTCGAGTATAATTGTATGTCGTAAATTTGTCGTCAACAGTGTTTCTTTCAACAGAAGTTACACTCTTTCCAAAACTCTTTGCGTTCCACAAACTCAATACACAAAAACAATCTATCTGTATTTGAACACTCAATAACATTGATGACACATCACTTACATCAAGATGACATTCAGTAAGGACAAAGACATCAAGTTTACAAGATGGCGACAAGGTCAAAATGGCGGCAAAATCACAAGGTTGACAAGGTCAAACGATAACAAGTTTCACAATTGACAAATGTTTAACACGTTTACAGGATCAAACAATATGTACTGTACATTTACTAATGATTCTAAACATATTTAGACAATGTAGTAATGGATCACACTGAGACTTTTCCGATCACATGTACATCACTATAACCTTGACAAATTTTACAAGTACAAGAATTATAGTTTTAAATCACAAAGACGAACAACACACGTCTAAATATATTAGGTTCTTAAATAATGACGAGCAACCCACGTCCACACATGTCAGGATCTTATATTAGGCTCGTTGGCTAACACATGTGAGACAGTACAAGTACAAACGTAATTCGACGTAAGACACAGCAACAAGTTCTATGGATTTATTACCACATTAAATACATAACAATTAGTTACAGCAATGTACAACATATAACAACTCACTACCACAATACAGCTCATAGGTCTGACGCTCACAATATCAGTCGTTCAGCTCACAACCACGGAGATTCACACAACGCCTTGCTCTCGACACACACGTCCGTTCAGATGTCCAGTCGCAGCGTGGTCTGCGATTAGCACACACACTGCCCACTGCCTCAGGTGGGGTCACGTGGCTTTGCGTCGTCTGTCGTCAGCGCTGGTCGCGTGTCAGGTAAGAAACTTGCCAGCCGACAACTCTTGTCCGCCGGGCGCCGTAACGATGTTGCTGCTAGGCTCTGACAACATGTTTGGATGAAAAGAATGGCTTCACTCATCTAATAGTCCCAGTAACAACAGAACAAAACATAGAGTGAAAAGATACCTCACTCACTATCAGAGCTAGGAAAGCTCTACAACAAGCGACGAGGGACAGGGAACTTGGAAACCCACTCCTATCTCCTTCCCCTTTTTTGTTTGTAATTGTGTTGTGAAAGTTAACACATCACAGTAGGTTAATGCTCGTGTTGTATTCTTTGTCATCCCTTTTCTATAGCGAGTGGTGGATTTGGTGGGACTGCATTTCATCACTATCAACTGGAAACTGAGTAAACAGCCAGCAGAGAGTGAAAATGGCAACCTGTCCTAAACCTAGACCGGACCAATACCCCAATGTTGACTGCTGCACTCATTAGCTGCCATAGCCAGCGAAAGACCCATTCTAAGATGGACACTCAGCGTTTGATATTCTGACACCTGTCAGAATACCCAGGAATACTTCCTTATCAGAATGTCGACATGATATATCTAGTACACAGATACAAAAAGATAACCTGTTTTACTTCTGGGAGGTACCGCCTGATGAACCATCAATCGTCGAGGTCAACTAAACTATGGGAGTTATACTGCGTGTAATAAAACTGACAGCAGTAAGAACCCTCCATCTGTCTGTTGGACTCCCAAGTTCAAAGGATACACCCAAGTATCCTCCTTCGAAAGAAAAGTCACACAGCAGCAAAAGTCAAACATAAGGTTTCAGCCACTCAACACCAAGTTCTAGAATACTACCACCAACTGAAACAAATGGGAAGAGACACTGAAACCACATAAGCCAATACAATCAAGGTACCAACTTAAGATCCTCTGAAACATAACTACACCAGATTACCTCAAGGATCCAAAACCTGAACACCATCAATAAGACCATATGAAAGCAGCTAGCGGAGTAAATGCCTTTATGCCTGCAACCAAAGGAATCATCTGATGGCTTGCAACCCTGGTTATGTGTTGGAAGTAATATTCTTCAGTTCCATGCCTGCAGCAAATAAATCCTGGAAAAATTTCCAGATGAACCAAATAAATGACAAAGCAGCATTGTATGTCTACACTGAAAGGAAAATACTGAATCAGAACTCTGTGCTGGTCCCATGTCAGCCTAAATGCCATCAACTGTGGAATAGGTTATAGACTGGTGACTAGGTGGGTGAAAACTCTTTGTGAACATAATTGAGATTCGGATATTATAAGCCGAGAAGCTGAAAGGTCGGCATCCTTTTCATCGGATATGGTGATATAGGGAAGACCCTTGGTCCAAGACTCAAGATGCATCTCCTGAAGGTATGACCAACCCAGGCCTCAATGTTCCACTGGCACCGAGCCATTCGCAACAGAAGATTCGTGAATTCAGCCCCAATGGAGGCGATAGGTGGTGAATTTATTTCCTAAAATGGATTATAATTATTCAGCAGCAAACTTCAGTGGACATTAGAACATGACTGTGAGTACATTATTTCTGTCCCGGATAATTATGGACATTAACTGCTTCGCACTGGAGAAGAATACCCACCCGCAATGCCTAAAGGAATACTATAATTAATTAGTTTAATTATTAGTACCAACTGCTTTTTATATGTGTTTTTCTATGCCATGGAGGTAACAGGTCAGTAGCTTTTATTCAATGAAGGTTGTGGTATATAGAGTACTTTGACACCAATCTCATTATTTTTTAAATATGAGAATTGTAAAGGGTGTCAGAAACAACTGTTTTATATGTTGGGTTCTATGTACTTAGATCATTAGTTGCCTTAATTATGTAAGGTGGGTCAAGGAAAGTAGACCCAATTTGTGGTTGTTGTGATGTTTGTAATAACATAGTTTTTTTCTTGGGACACTGGGGTTAATATGTTTTGATTATGCAAATCATTCCCATGCCTGTTATGAAAATGCATTGTGGTAATTACAAATATATATATATATATATATATATATATATATATATATATATATATATATATATATATATATATATATATATATATATATATATATATATATATATATATATATATGTTACTTCAGATCTAGATTTAATACCTGAACTGTTTGTCAAAAGTTTGTGATGTGTACATCAATTGAATGTGGTGTTCACCAGTGGTTGTTTATATGTGTGAACAATCAATGTCTTCTAGCACTAGATAAACTTTAGAGGGTGATAAGTGGGAATGGAGAATTACTCATAAATACAGCTATGAATAGGAGTGAAGTATTTCCCTTCTTGTGTTTATTGTAGAATTCCATGATCATCTCCAGTGGCTAAAATAATAGAGAATCAAATTAAATCCCCTAGACAACTTAACACAATATTCTCTTAAATTAAAATCCACATCCCACATCCCTCCATTATTGTTCTCAGGCACAGACATTGCTATTATATTCCTATATTCCTATTTAAACTATGAAGGTTCGTTCAAAACTCACCCCACAGCAGATAATCGTCAATCCACAATCAAGATCCTCTTGGATCTTTTGGATCTTCACAGGGCCTGTCTACCCTCTCAACTGCGGTCTGGAAAAACAGTGGCTACGCTCGGACCGTGCCTGGGGCATGTTCGCCCATCTACTTGGTAGTGGCTCAGGGGTTTAAGTTCAAACCCTCTGCTGAAAATTAGACATCAGCATCTCTTCGGCCTAAGTTGTTCCCAAGGCCAAAGAGGCGGGAACATGGCTTTACTGGGCTGTTATAGGCACGCCAACACAACATCCCAGCATCCTATACATTTTTTACCAGGGTATCAAGGGATATGCTACTCCATACTCTTGTAGAGTCGCGGCAGGCGGCTTCATTTGGTAATAGAATATATCTCATAATAAGGTTCGCAAAATTTATAAATAGGGCCACCTAAATAAACAACCTAGTGCAGCCAGGAGGTCTCCGCACGTGTGAAGATCTCCTATTATTCTAAACATAATATTTACATTTAAATTGTATCACAACGTCTCGTGTTTCATAGTTATATCAAGCAAGTTCGAGTACCGACGGCGGGCCGGATGAAATGACGTCGCGGGCCGGATCCGGCCCGCGGGCCGTAGTTTGGTGACCCCTGGTCTAGGTGATAGGAATGAGAGAGATGACGATTAATAGGCGAAGTGAGTAGGACAAAACCTGGTCTGGCACAATCAAGGCCTGCATGCACTTATTTTCGCACTGGCGAAAGGCCGTGCAAGCTTATGGGGCTTATGTTGACAAATATTACAAATAGTTCCCCCCCCCACTCTTCCTCCCTCTCTCTCTCTCTCTCTCTCTCTCTCTCTCTCTCTCTCTCTCTCTCTCTCTCTCTCTCTCTCTCTCTCTCTCTCTCTCTCTCTCTCTGCTAAATGCTGGTGCAATTACGTTTGCTTAGAGAATATTTCAAATATCATAATAACATGATAGTAATGCCTTGATTGATCACTACACTTATGTTCAAGCATTCTGCGGATTTTTTTTTTTCGCATATCCTATTTACATCGCTGTCAACAACAGCATTTTACCGCTGTTGTTGATGTCTTTGCAAGATTACGCACAGTATTTTGCATTGCTTACTGAGCGACAATCTCAGATACCCCTGTAAGTAACCAACGCGACCCGATTCCCTACCGAATCTCGCGCAGCTGTTTCCCCACACGTGGATATACGGGATTACGGAGAAAATCGTTAACACCTTCGCCAGGGAGACGGCTCCGCGGAATTGCTAGATATCTAAAAGAAAAACACCCCGACAAACAAAATTGATGGTCCTTCATTATTATTCTGATGATCATATTGTTCTTGTCTTGTATCATCATAAAGGTCTTTCACATAATCTGACCACGCATGTAAAATCTGATCTTTTTCTATTATGATTTTGCCATCTTTGGTTTTTAGGCAACCTGTTGATGTGTCTGTTCTTTTGTTAGTGATGTCATTAATTCTTGTGTGCATTAATTTGGTATTCTGGGTGTTGTGTTGGTTTTCAATTTCCTTGCAATTTTCCTCAAGCCATGTTTCTTTTGCCTCTTTGCATAGCAGTAGCTTCCTAATTTTCCTGTGAATCTCTTCGTATATTTCCTTGTTATTTTTGTTATTTCTTCTTATTTCCATGAGTTTTAAGATGTCTTCCATCATCCATTTCTTGCGCCCTATTATCTTTATTTTTGGGATTATCATTGTTGTTAGTGCAGCTTCTTGACTGATTTCTTTTATATTTTCAATTGGTCACTGACGTCTTGAAATAATATTGTATTGCCATATCGGACAATTCATCGAATCTGTTCTTTACCTCTACGTTGAATTTATCTTTATATCCTCACTCTTCAGTGCCTGTAGATCAAATTTTGCGTTTCTATTTGTATATTTGACTTTCTTTAAGTTTATATGTAAATTGCCTAAGATTAATCTATGGTTGCAGTAGCAGTCTGCGCTTGGTAGGGGGACATAATCATCTAATATTGTTACAAGGGAGGTTACTAGAACTTGAAAAAGAAAATGGTATACCTAGCTACAATACCTCTAACTAACATCAAAATCTTTATTTTTATTTGACAAATAAAGCAGTTAATACCGCAGTCATTTTTTTGCAATCGTGAGAAGAAAGCTATTAAAGTCTTTATACAACGTTTGTTTAATCCTTTTTTACTTACATTTTATAATCAACTTTTTCAATTCTTCGTTTATGTTTAATTCTTAAAACTGTACTTTTAATGATAATAATCACCTTCGACAGTTCGGTTTCCCCTCTGTGGGGTAACAACATTTTTTTACTGGCCTCTTAAGGCCACCCACAATTTAAAGAAAATTTACTTACATTAACGGCGAAAGACCTTGGAAGTCTATGGGGTTTATGTTGATAAATACGTTTAGAGGAAATGTCATTTATGTTTGTAAATTTCATTCAATTTGAACAAATAGCTCTCTCTCTCTCTCTCTCTCTCTCTCTCTCTCTCTCTCTCTCTCTCTCTCTCTCTCTCTCTCTCTCTCTCTCTCTCTCTCTCTCTCTCTCTCTCTCTCTCTCCCAAATGCTGGTGCAATTACGTTTGCTTAGAGAATATTTAAAATATCATAATAACATGATAGTAATGCCTTGATGGGTGCCTCCTTCCCTCCGCTAGCCTATGGGACACCCTTGGGCAAGGTGGAGTACCCGTTTAGCCTCCCGATCAGGGTTACGTGAAGCCATGGGTGCAGGTGGTGGATGAAGTTGAAGAGCAGCCGACAGATAGTTGTAGGTTATGGTCTCCACAGCTTCACGACGGAAGGCAGATGATCTCTTTTTTGGGAGACATTGGCTACGGTCATCGACCAGTATGGTCACTGCTAGGAAGGAAAGCAATGGCAAACTACCTTCTTTACAGATGCCAAGAATATCATGTACTGAAGTCTTATCGATAATCAGAGAAACGGCGTAAATGGGTGCTCCATAGGAGCAGCCTCGCCCGGTAGGGGTAGTCATGTGCACCAGGTGACTCCAGACCGTCATCAGGAGACTGAGTGCAAAAGAATATCAACATTGAAAGTAGGAACTTGGAATGTAAGAACTATGAGTGGGGATGGGAAATTTGATAACATTAAGAATGAAATGAGAAGATTAAATATTAACCTGTTAGGTGTACGTGAGACCAGATGGACAGGAATGGGCATTATGACATCTGAGGAATATAGAATAATCTATTCTGATGGAGAGAAACAACAGCGAGGAGTAGCAATTATAATGGATACAGAGAGAGAAAAATCGATCAAAGGATATTGGACTGTATCAGACAGAGTGTTACTGGTGAAGTTGAGTGGAAGACCTTTTGATGTCAACGTCATACAAGTTTATGCACCAACAGCAGACAGTAGTGATGACAGCATCGATGAATTTTATAGTGATTTAGAGAAAGCCTTCAAGAAATGCAAGAATTCTGAAGTAACTATCATAATGGGTGACTTGAATGCCAAAGTTGGAAATCAACAGGACGGATGCATAGTGGGCAAGTATGGACTAGGGCAGGGGTCACCAAACGTTTTTCACGGCGGGCCGGATAACTGACAAAATGACGAGCGCGGGCCGGATAACTGACAAAATGACGAGCGCGGGCCGGATACTCATTCTGTACAATACTTGCGCCGTCTCCGTGGCGAAGATCTTACGGACGCGGTTCGTAATCCCGTATACCCACGTTCGAAATACAGCTGCGAGCGATTTGGCAGCAGACAACGTTGCGCTGGTTTTTACGCTATGTTATGGGTGCCGGTCGTTCGAAAAGCAATGGTAAACTACTGAACGTAAACTTGCCAAGACATCAACAACAGCAAACAATGCTGGTGTTGACTGTAAACGTCCTGTAAAGGATATACAACTAACTTTAACAATAATTTCAAGCTAGAACGAAAGCTCTGGGAAAAAAGACGAAAAACTAAGTTAATCATGGAAAGGGCGTGCAATGCACATAAACAAACAAACAAACAAACAAACAAAGACAACCAACATATTTATATTTATTTACTAAACAAAGTTATCAAAGAAGGCGACGTTAGCAAAAAGATAGTTACATCAGACATATTGTGCACATATCCGAATCTCACAAACTAAGCAGCAAAAGAGGATAGTGAGTTTTGTGAAACTGACGTGTGGCTTTCAAAATACCATCAATGTTTGGTTTGGAATTGCTGCATCCAATCAAGAGAATTGCTTTCAAATGTTCATCAGTCAATCTCATTCGATGTGGTGACTTCACAGACTTCCTTTTTGAAAATGTTAGCTCACAGACATATGTTGTTCCAAACAATGATGTCATACCAGCGGCAAATTTCTTAAGTTTCGGAAACTCAACATCAGGTAAGCAGCGGTACTTCCTTCTCAATGAGCTCCAACTGTAATTCAACTGGCACACCATTAAGGTTACAATCAAACGGATTCTGGAACAGAAGGATGTCACTCTCAAATCTGTCAAGATCTGAAAATCTCTCCAAACTCTTTGAAACAGTGAAAATGAGAAAGGTTTTCTCCTTCCAGTTGTGCTTCCAACAATGACAGCTTTCTTCGAAATCCTTTGATGGTTCTGTAGAGATCACAGACGAGGTAATACTTTCCCTGAAGTTTCAAGTTCAGTTCATTCATATCGACCAAAATTGACAACTTTGACAGCCAGGTAGGATCTGACAGCTGTGAATCAGCTTTATCTTTTTCAGTGAGGAAAACATCTATTACGTTTCGGAGCTTGTAAAAACGAAGCAGGACTTTACCGCAGCTGAGCCACCTGACTGATATGTGATAAGGCAAGTCACAGAATTCAGAATCAATTTCTTCAAGAAAAGCCTAGAACTGACGGTGAATGAGTGCATGTTCCCGAATGAAGTTCACAGCAGAAACTACTGGTTTCAGTACACAAGAAATATCTAAATCTTTCCCACAGAGTACTTGCTGATGTACGATGCAGTGTATGAACAGAGCGCCCGGAATTTGCAAATCTTCCAAATGAGTCCTGATCTGCCCCAACAGACCCTTCCTCACTCCAGTCATGTTTTTTTCCCTCATCAACTGTAACACCTCGAAGCTGATTCCACCGAAGGTTATAGTCTTGGAAAATTGTTTGCACTTCCACGAAAATGACTTTCCCAGTTGTTGTTCCATGCATGCTGCAAACGGACGCCAACTCTTCCGTTATCTGAAAGTCCAAATTGACACCACAAATGAACACGAGAAGTTGTGACGTTCTCGAGAGATCAATAGACTCATCCAGCGCCAGAGAATACTACACAAGTTCCTAGCTTTCTCGCGTATCTGTAGCACTATGTTCTCTCCAAGTTCTTCTGTTCTCCGCACAACTGAACTTGCCGAAAGGCTGATAGTTCCAAACAAATCGGCTTTCTCAGGACACAAGTCATTTGCTGCTTCGATCACACACACTCTTTAATGACGTTGCCATCAGTAAACGGTTTTCCTCGTTCTGCCATCTTATGCACTGTTTTGTAACTTGTACGAGTGACAGATTCATTTTCAGCAAATTTTCTCGTGAAGAGATTTCTTTGCCTTTCAAAACCACGTTTAATGGTCTCATATTTCCCAGAGCGTAATTTTCCAGAAAACTTTTAATATGTTGATGGATGTTTTGTTTCGTAGTGACGCCGAAGATTGTACTCTTTCAAAACGGCAACACTTTCGCTGCATATTACGCAGCTGGTTTTCTGGTCCTTTGTTTCCACAAAGAAGTACTTTACTCCTCACTCGGCGTCCACTTTTCTTTTCCTACTAGCCATAATTAAGGGTGAAGTACACGGGATCTGAAAATGAAAAAGACATTACATTAGAAACATAATTAAAATCCTATTGAAACACAAGAAAAGCAGAGGACTAGGGGTCACTGGTGAAGCTACAGCTCATCAAAGGTACATATACAGTTTATAGGTACCTTTGTGTAACCGCACAGAGATGATAGAGATAATAGCACAACGCCGACTGTTCATGGGCCGTAGAAGAAGAGAGGAATAAGAAGACAATGAGAATTTCATTCTATCTCTACGGCTAACAAGAAAAAACAACGATTTAGAGATATAAGAAGAAATTCAGGTCAGTGTACAGGGAATCAGAATAATGTAATTGTAAAGACACAGCAACATCTGATTAATAATGCCAATGCCCTAATAAATAAAATGCATGATTAAACGTAAAGACAAAATAGGCATCCCCATAAATAAACATACACATGATCATCCTTCACAGTACAATTGATATTCCATCACAGCTTGGGTAGTCATCCAACACAGTACCAGTGATCTTCCATCACAACATGGGTAATCATCCAACACTGTAAATGTAGTCTGATAAACAACATCAGTGTCACGGAAAAAACTTGATAGTTTCGATCGATGAGAGAAAGACCCGACATTCGTCTACAAAAATAGGCAACCCTTTGATGAGTAGGGGACTGAGGAACAAAATAAGTCGCGTCAAATGTCTACACACAGTCGGCATTTTGTTAACAAGTTGTTGCTCGTTACGGGAGAATAGCGCCATCCGCCTGCAAGGCGATAGTCAACCTTTGATGTTGTAGACGGAATGTCTGGGCAGACTCCGGATGGGTCTTTTGATGTAGGGGAAATGATTCCCCAGATCACAGACTAGCGGGACTCTCGGAAGTGCCGGGACAAGTCCCAGATGAAAGCAAACCAGACGGCGGGTTGATTCCAGTCAGTCTAAAACAAGGTGAGAAAGCCAGACTCTGGACTGATTAGCGTCTAGACTTTTTGGTGACGTTTACTCAAGCCCCGAATTAAAACCAGTTGAGGTAAACAAGTTGAGTGAGTCGACCAAAAGTTATGAAGGGCGAAGGATAGGCAGTATTCCTGGTTGTGTTATAGAAAGAGACTTTAGTGTCAAAGTGTTGATATTTATCGGCGGACATAGATCCAGTCTGTGATTGCATAGTCTCAATCTTCAACCGGAATAGCCATATGGTATTCTATTAATCATATCTAACTTAGAGTATGATTAGGAATAGAGTACAATACTGTGCATTGATAGAATATTTTATAAATGCGGTGATAGAAAGTATTATAGGAGCGTCGGCACTAGTAGCCTATTGTGTGGCTTTAACTAGCTTGTGTGATATATCATTTAACTCTTGGAGTTAAGGACAATGTAGTGGGATAATGATTAGAGAGATTGAGGATTGTTGGGAGGGATGAAGGGAATGTGAAATGGTAGGATCTTCCAGTAGGGCATCTGCTAGGTTTCTACCCGTTTCCTTTAATCTTTCCTTGTCTTACAATGTCTCTGACCAATGTGGTGAGCGATTTGGCCGTATGACAGAGTTTGGTTCTCTGTTATAGATCTGAGTGCTGCTATCGGCCTACACTCACCTAATTAAGGTCAGAATTGAGTTGCTCTCACCAAGGGTGTTCTCTATTCAACAGGTTCCACTCGAGTGTGCTACGATATATTACCAAGAAGCAGTATCAAAGTTATATAAAGTGATGGCTCACGGATTGAAGACAGAGGTTACTGAGAGGCTTGTACACTGGGCTCATAACGTAGTTGGTCTGCAGAAACCTGGCTTCTGCTGAGCAGGACTTGAGGAATATATGTGGGTTTTTCTCGAGTGATAAGCTACATCACGAAGATTCAGAACACTATAAATAACACATATACCAAGGACACCAATATATATATATATATATATATATATATATATATATATATATATATATATATATATATATATATATATATATATATATATATATATATATATATATATATATATATATACCTAGAACATTGATAGATTGTTTTGTTTTTAAGATGGGGAAAATCTTATAACCAGTGACTTAGGAACAGTTAGATTTTCCCAGGTGACATTTAAGTTATTTGAAATATTCTCTGATCAACGAATATTATTGAACAGAGTAAATTCACAGTGTTTGCTAGAGTGAAGACCAATATCGAACAGTGTCTATCATTGATGACCAGCATTCTGATTGTTCGAGAGTTATCGGAGAAAATCGTCACGTGGCCGGAGAAACATCTTCTGGGTGACGTTTTCTGTCCGGAATACATGGTGCTGTTGTGTGCTCGGCACAGTGATGTAACAGACTTTGCTCATGATTCACTGGTCTGATTCTACATACACATTAGTATATTCGACACACAGTCTACACATTACCCACACACTTCTCACACACATACTCTTTGCTTTAATAAATTATTTGTTGTATTTATGTGTTAAAGCTAGATATGTTGAGTATGTTGTGTTGGGGAAGAATGAGAGGGGGCATGATCCAGGGGTGAGTGAGAGTAAGAAAGAGGTGTCTACAGACTGAAGGAGTTTTGTGGACAGTTTCTGGTGGTTTCTCTAGGATAATAATATTGGGTTAATAAAAATGTGGGTGTTGATTCCCCTCACTCCAGGGACGACACTAAAGTAATAAAGGATTACTACGACATTTATTAGGGGTTCGTAAACGGGGACTTTTGACGGCGGGATCTCTTGTAGACGGGATCTGTTGTCAGCGGAATCTCCTGACAACGGGGTCTTTTGACACGGGATCTTTAGTTAGAGGACGGAGATATCATAAGAGAGAGAATTCAGCTAGAGTGAATGTTGATAGGGGTTAAGACACTTATCTTACCTGTTCACACCTCACACGTCTGCATAGGTCTGTGGTCCGGATTCTACTCTTGTCACTGAGTGATTGTGTTGTGTTGTGCTGTATGTTATTAAATATATAGATTAATTGTACTTGTTCATTATCTATATATTTATCTTGGGGTAAATCTACACTCTATCTGCTGACTTACCTCTCGGAAAAATGGCCACTCCTAAGCTAGAACTGGCAGAACTAAGGGCAACAGGGGAAGCAATGGGATTGTCGGGCTCTGCACTAACAGATTACTTACAGGAGGTGGAGAGGGATTTTCGCCAAGCAGAAAGGGAAAATTGGAAGGCCGAGATGGAATTGAGAAAGATGGAGATAGAACAAGCTGGTAAGAAATTGGAAGCAGAACAAGCTGATAAGAAATTGGAAGCAGAACAAGCTGCTTAGAAATTGGAAGCAGAACAAGCTGCTAAGAATTTGGAAGCAGAGCAAGCCATGAGAAGGCTGGAAATTGAAGCTGAGCAGGCAGCTAAGAAACTTGAGGTTGAGCAAGCTGCTAAGCAAAGGGAAGCTCAACAAGAGGCTCAGAAAAGGAGCACGAGTACCGGATGCGGGAACTCGAGCTGAAGAGGCAATCTAGTGGGGAAACTGAGGGAGCAGTGGGAGGTTCCTCTCTCCCTGGCTCAACATCAGTAGGTGGACATAGCTACCATGCTATGAAGTTCCCTCTGGCGATCTACGAGGAGGACAAGGAGAAGATTGACCAGTACCTTTAACGCTTCGAGGCTATGTCGGTAGCGTTTGGTCTGGAGCGTGACAAATGGAATCTCAAGATATCCCAGGGATTACGTGGGACCGGTTACGAGGTTTATTCTCGCCTGCCGCCAGAACACGAGAACAATTATGACGAGTCGAAAACGGATCTGCTGAAACGATTCGAAGTTATATCACATACCTACCGGAAAAAAAATTTCGAGGAGCGAAACGAGAACCGGGGGAGTTGTTTGCCGCCTATAGTCTGCGTCTGAAAGCCTATCTCCATAAGTGGATGGATTTGGCTGGGTTTCCGCATGACTATGAGAGTCTGGAAGAGCTCATGGTAGTCGACCAGATGCGAAAGCAAATATCGAAACCTCTCAGGATATTCTTGGGAGAACAAGGGGCGGAACTAATCGACATGGTGACGAAATTGGCAGAACGGTTCGTCGAAGTACATGGGGAGGCAGCAGAAAACCTTTCTACAAACACCAAAAGTCAGGAAAAACATAATCTGAAGAAAGCCAAGAGCACAGGAACTAAGAAGGTGGAACCATATGTGAAAACTTCAGAGGAGAGTTTGGAGAAGACGAAGGAGGGAAGCAATAGCACTTCGAGCTCTACACAAAAACAACCGTAGTCGAAGAAGTGATGTTCAATTTGTAAGTCACCCTCTCACAATACAAGGGAATGCAAATCGAAGACTAAGAGCCCTCACTTCGCGGCATGTCAAGTGACTTCAAAGGAGGTGGACACTGAAAATGCCAAGGTCGACAAGGAAGCTCACCACCAGGAGAGCTCACTAAAGTCCGGCACTAGAAAATTTAGGACAGGGAAATGGTGCAAACACTGCAGGTCGAATACACACAATGCTATTGACTGCAGGGGAAAGTCAGGAGACTCTCAATTCGTCGTGTGCCCCGGGAAACCTAAGGTTGAGCCCACCAAACAGGTCGAGGCCGAGGAAGAGACTCCAGACCAGGATAAACCACCTGTAGTGGAATTGGTAGAGGATAACGGTCGTCAAGTGGAGTGTTTGTACGACACAGGACTGGACGGGGAGGCCGTGATTTCTGCAGATCTGGTACATCCAGAACAATTCACAGGTGAGACCATGGAGATACAGTCTGCACAGAAGAGTGCTGTAGCCATGAAATTGCCCAGTGCCAGAGTGGAGATTCGGTCAAGATATGTCACCGGCACCATCAAGGCCGCGGTGTTGACCGATACCATTTTTCTCGTAATCCTCGGTTGCAGGTATGTCTTTCTGGGAATGCCCAGGGAGCCAATCCATATGGGAGCAATACAGACTCGCTCTCAGACCAGAACGGATGAGGCAGAAGCAAATGTGACTAACCCACTGCCAGGGGAGTTGCGAACTGCCCAGAGTGAGGATGCTACTCTACGTCCTTGCTACAAAAAGCTGCAGAAAAGTGCTGATCCACCCAAACGGGGGCAGTACTATATGAAGAATAGGATACTCTACAGGAGAGCTGTAAGGGGAGACAACCTACATAGTCAGTTGGTGGTCCCGAAGGCCCACCGTTCCCAGATTCTTCATATGGGGCATACCATCTCATTTAGTGGGCAAATGGGTATTGCCGCCACGATGCAGCGAATTTCCTGCCATTACTATTGGCCGGGAATGACAGGTGATGTGCGTCGGTATGTGAAGTCATGCCCTGAGTGCCAGAGGGTGGCACCGAAACACTGGACAGCGTCGGTGGTCTTGGGTGAAATGCCCATCATGAACTCTCCTTTCGAGAGGGTAGCCATCGATATTGTGGGTCCACTTCCTAGGACTAGGAAGAGGAACATGTACATACTCACCATGGTGGATTGCTGTACAATGTGGGGTGAATCCAAACCGTTGACCACGATTGACTCGAAACGAGTGGCGGACGCACTGATGGAGGACTTTATCAGATTAGGCTTCCCTGATCAAATTCTGACGGACAATGGTTACCAGTTTTGTGGAAAACTCACGGAGGAGGTATTTAGAGTGTTCCACTCTAACCACATACATACCAGCCATTACCACCCTCAAGCCAATGGACCAAGTAGAGCGTTTCAACGGCACGTTGATGACAATGCTTCGGAAATTGGCACAGGAAAGACCTGATAGGTGGGATGAATATATCCCAGAAGCACTTTTTGCTTATCGGGAAGTACCTCATGGCTCAACAGGACTACCACCTGCTGCGTTGCTGTTTGGTCGTCCAATCAAGGGACCGTTGGAAGCCATGTTGAGGAGTTGGACTGAGGAGGGGACGTCAGAAGAAGTGATCTCTTCTTTTAAATACGTGGAGGAACTGAAAGAAAAACTTCACAAGGGATGGACTCTGGCAAATCAAAACCTGAAAAAGGCCAGAAAAAGACATGCGGCTTACTACAACCGTAGGTCTAAAGACAGATCTCTAGAAGAGGGAGACAAAGTCTTGTTGTTACTCCCAACGGGAAACAACAAACTGGAGATAGGTTGGCAAGGACCATTTCCCGTGATATCCAGAACCAACTATCAGATCCGGATCCGAGGAAAGTCGAAGATTTTCCATATCAATCTCCTGCGGAAATACGAGGAGAGACCCGTAGACAAAGCAGCTCACCTCATGGCAATGGCAGTTGCAATGGAGACTGTAGTGGGAACCAACAAGGGCAGGGAATATCCCCTGGTACACCAGGAAACCTACAAGGATGTCCAGGTGAACCCTGATCTAACTTCCCAGGAGAGGGAAAAGATAACCCACGTTCTCGAGTCTCATAAGGAGATACTAACTGATAAACCAGGACGAACGCGGTTGGTGGAGTTCGAGATGACTTTGACCACCCAAGAGCCTGTTCGCCAAAAGGTTTATCCAGTGCCATTCTCTAAAGAAAAGGCCCTGGAGGAGGAAATACAGAAACTGCTGGAGGATGACGTGATTGCGCCATCCTTATCCCCATACAATGCGGGGGTAGTTTTGTTACGAAAACCAAGTGGAGAACACCGGTTGTGTATAGACTACCGACTTCTGAACAGTCACACACAATTTCAGGTGGAACCTTTGCCGAATCCAACTCAGTTATTCGCGAGGCTCCATAAGGCAAGGTATGTCTCAAAGGTTGATCTGAGTCGCGGGTATTACCAGATTCCGGTCAAACCAGAGGTTCGACCACTGCTGGCTTTCAGTACCCCCAGTGGACATTACGAATTCAAGGTCATGCCCTTTGGACTCAGTAATGCACCTAGTGTGTTTACTCGTATGATGAGAACTTTATTTGATCCCTTACAGGATCCGTCCATCATCTCATTCATTGATGATATTCATATTTCCAGTGACAGCTTGGATGACCATTTACAATCCTTTCATCGAGTTTTCAATACGCTCAAGGAAGCAGGGCTTACTTCTCGCCCAACCAAGTGCATGATTGGTTACCAGACTCTGGAATTTCTAGGTCACACTATCACTCCAGGACACATTGTCCCAGAGGAAAAGAACCTAGAGAAAATCAGAAGTGCTCCAAGGCCAAAAACGAAGAAGGATGTGCAATCTTTTCTCTCGTTGTGTGAGTTCTACCACAAATTTATCCCACATTTAACTGAACTGGGAGCTC
Organism: Cepaea nemoralis; assembly: GCA_014155875.1. Taxonomy (NCBI): domain Eukaryota; kingdom Metazoa; phylum Mollusca; class Gastropoda; order Stylommatophora; family Helicidae; genus Cepaea; species Cepaea nemoralis. The sequence goes on along the minus strand of JACEFZ010025553.1, from coordinate 86,317 downwards.
CATTAATGGAAACCTTGAAAAAGGGATACTCGGACCAAATCATTTGGACACCAGAATGTGAGAGTGCCTACATTCAGTTGAAGGAGGCCTTGGTCAGCAAACCTGTGTTACAGCTCCCTGACCTTTCCAAACCATTTGTGTTGAGATCGAATGCGACTGGGATTGTAATTGGGACAGCTTCGTTACAGGAAGGAAAAGACGATGCTTCGGTTTTGAAACCAGTGGCATACGCAAGCAAGAAACTTCTCCCGGCTGAAAGGAATTATTCGACCGTCGAGAGAGAGTGGTTGTCTCTCGTATGGGCCGTCCAAAAATTCCAGCCCTATTTGTATGGAGTTCAGTTTCGAGTTCAGTCGGATCATCAACCCTTGATGTTCCTGGCCACTTCTCAGAAGCTCAACGCCCGTTTGATGCGGTGGTCGTTGCTACTTCAGCCATACCACTTTACAGTGGAGTATATACCTGGGAAGGAAAATGTTGGAGCTGATTACCTGTCTAGACATCCAGCTCCCGAAGAAGAGGAATAGATCATCTGGATCGAACCTCCAAGAAGAAAGAGTTGTTGCGGACTACTCTCTTAGGACGGGGCCTATGTCACGGAAAATACTTAATAGTTTCGATCGATGAGAGAAAGACCCTTCATTCGTCTACAAAAACAGGCAACCCTTTGATGAGTAGGGGACTGAGGAACAAAATAAGTCGCGTCAAATGTCTACACACAGTCGGCATTTTGTTAACAAGTTGTTGCTCGAGACGGGAGAATAACGCCATCCGTCTGCAAGGCGGTAGTCAACCTTTGATGTTGTAGACGGAATGTCTGGGCAGACGTCGGATGAGTCTTGTGATGTAGGGGAAATGATTCCCCAGATCACAGACTAGCGGGACTCTCGGAAGTGCCGGGACAAGTCCCAGATGAAAGCAAACTAGACGGCGGGTTGATTCCAGTCAGTCTAAAACAGGGGGAGAAAGCCAGACTCTGGACTGATTAGCGTCTAGTCTTTTTGGTGACGTCACTGAAGCCCCGAATTAAAACAAGTTGAGGTAAACAAGTTGAGTGAGTCGACCAAAATTTATGAAGGGTGAAGGATCGGCAGTATTCCTGGTTGTGTTATAGAAAGAGACTATAGTGTCAAAGTGTTGATATTTATCGGCGGACATAGATCCAGTCTGTGATTGCATAGTCTCAATCTTCAACCGGAATAGCCATATGGTATTCTATTAATCATATCTAACTTAGAGTATGATTAGGAATAGAGTACAATACTATGCATTGATAGAATATTTTATAAATGCGGTGTTAGAAAGTATTATAGGAGTGTCGGCACTAGTAGCCTATTGTGTGGCTTTAACTAGCTTGTGTGATATATCATTTAACTCAGGGAGTTAAGGACAATGTAGTGGGATAATGATTAGAGAGATTGAGGATGGTTGGGAGGGATGAAGGGAATGTGAAATGGTAGGATCTTCCAGTAGGGCATCTGCTAGGTTTCTACCCGTTTCCTTTAATCTTTCCTTGTCTTACAATGTCTCTGACCAATGTGATGAGCGATTTGGCCGTATGACAGAGTTCGGTTCTCTGTTATAGATATGAGTGCTGCTATCGGCCTACACTCACCTAATTAAGGTCAGAATTGAGTTGCTCTCACCAAGGTGTTCTCTATTCAACAGGTTCCACTCGAGTGTGCTACGATATATTACCAAGAAGCAGTATCAAAGTTATATAAAGTGATGGCTCACGGATTGAAGACAGAGGTTACTGAGAGGCTTGTACACTGGGCTCATAACGTAGTTGGTCTGCAGAAACCTGGCTTCTGCTGAGCAGGACTTGAGGAATATATGTGGGTTTTTCTCGAGTGATAAGCTACATCACCGAAGATTCAGAACACTATAAATAACACATATACCAAGGACACCAATATATATATATATATATATATATATATATATATATATATATATATATATATATATATATATATATATATATATATATATATATATATATATATATATATATCTACCTAGAACATTAATAGGTTGTTTTTTTAAGATGGGGAAAATCTTATAACCAGTGACTTATGAACAGTCAGATTTTCCCAGGTGACATTTAAGTTATTGGAAAGATTCTCTGATCAACGAACATTATTGAACATGGTAAATTCACAGTGTTTGCTAGAGTGAAGACCACTATCGAACAGTGTCTATCGTTGATGACCAGCATCCTGATTGTTCGAGAGTTATCGGAGAAAGTCGTCACGTGGCCGGAGAAACATCTTCTGGGTGAGGTTTTCTGTCCGGAATACATGGTGCTGTTGTGTGCTCAGCACAGTGATGTAACAGACTTTGCTCATGATTCACTGGTCTGATTCTACATACACATTAGCATATTCGACACACAGTCTACACATTACCCACACACACTTCTCACACACATACTCTATGCTTTAATAAATTATTTGTTGTATTTATCTGTTAAAGCTAGAGTTGTTGAGTATGTTGTGTTGGGGAAGAATGAGAGGGGGCATGATCCAGGGGTGAGTAAGAGTAAGAAAGAGGTATCTACAGACTGAAGGAGTTTTGTGGACGGATTCTGGTGGTTTCTCTAGGATAATAATATTGGGTTAATAAAAATGTGGGTGTTGATTCCCCTCACTCCAGGGATGACCTAAAGTAATAAAGAATTACTACGACAACCAGCAATTATCAGACAACAAGATGGAACAAAGGTAATTCATTCAGTAGCATGTCCTTTGCAGAATCTCGCTCCCATAACAACCTTCCGGAAAACCTCTCGATCATAAGCAAGATTTCCCGCTTCAGATACATCCATCTGGAGATCATCCGCCACATCCTGCACCCATCTTCTCTTTGGCCTTCCTCTTCCTCTCTTCCCAGGCATATATCCCTCCATTATTTTTCTCAGGCACAGACATAGCTATTATATTCCTATATTCCTATTTAAACTATGAAGGTTCGTTCAAAACTCACCCCACAGCAGATAATCTTCAATCCACAATCAAGATCCTCTTGGATCTTTTGGATCTTCACAGGGCCTGTCTACCCTCTCAACTGCGGTCTGGAAAAACAGTGGCTACGCTCGGCCGTGCCTGGGGCATGTTCGCCCATCTACTTGGTAGTGGCTCATGGGTTTAAGTTCAAACTCTCTGCTGAAAATTAGACATCAGCATCTCTTCGGCCTAAGTTGTTCCCAAGGCCAAAGAGGCGGGAACATGGCTTTACTGGGCTGTTATAGGCACGCCAACACAACATCCCAGCATCCTATACATTTTTTATCAGGGTATCAAGGGATATGCTACTCCATACTCTTGTAGAGTCGCGGCAGATGGCTTCATGTGGTAATAGAATATATCTCATAATAAGGTTCGCAAAATTTATAAATAGGGCCACCTAAATAAACAACCTAGTGCAGCCAGGAGGTCTCCGCACGTGTGAAGATCTGCTATTATTCTAAACATAATATTTACATTTAAATTGTATCACAACGTCTCGTGTTTCATAGTTATATCAAGCAAGTTCGAGAACCAACGGCGGGCCGGATGAAATGACGTGGAAACCGACGCGGGCCGTAGTTTCGTGTCCCCTGCCGTAGACTAACGGAGGGAAGGAGGCGTCTTACATCTCCTTTGATAGGGGATACCCCTACCCCGCTAACCAAATGGAATGGTATAGAAAACTTAATATAACCTCAACCCAAAGAACTAGTGAAAATCACAACTTATATCTTAAGATAGCAAAAAAGAAAAAAAAAAAGATAATGCATGCAGATAAAACTACTATGGAGACAGAAATATATGTTAATGAGGAAAGATTGGAGGTGGTGGAAAATTTTGAATATCTTGGGTCATTGATTACCAGCAATGGGGACACAATGATAGGAATTAAATGGCGACTATCAATTGCTCTTCAAAGACTAAAACAACTGATTTATCGAGTGGGACAGATATAACTACAAAATTTAGATCTTTAAGAGCATGCATCTTTCCCATTGCAACATACGCCTGTGAGACCTGGACACATACTAACAAGCTGAACAGCGCATAAATGCCTTTGAATACAAATGTTATAGATGGGTTCTAAGAATATCTTGGGTAAAGAAAAGAACAAATAAATCCATACTTCAAGAGCTACATATTGAAGAGCGTTGGCTATTAAAGAGGATAAAACATAGAAAATTGAAATATATTGGTCACTTGAAACGTCATGAAAATTTGGAGAGAACAATAATGAGAGGGCATATGCCAGGGAAATGAGGAAGAGGAAGGCCAAAGAGAAGATGGGTGCAGGATGTGGCGGATAATCTCTAGATGGGTGTATCGGACGCGGAACATCTTGCTTGTGATCGAGAAGTTGTCGGGAAGTTTGTTAAGGCAAAGGACAAGTTGAATGAATGAATGCATGCATGTATGCATGCATGAATGAATGAATGAATGAATGAATGAATGAATGAATGAATGAATGAATGAATGAATGAATGAATGAATGAATATGATTATTGGTCATGATTATTTAATAATCACCATCACACAGGATGCCCGTTGCAGCATGGCGCTCTCATGGTCACATTCCATGGAAGTTTTCGTTATGTTCATGCCTTTGACACATTCATACCCTGGGTATCCTTAATGTCATGTCAACCTTCACATTGCGCCACCTATGATGCTTTCAAAGACATTATTCTCTCCATGAGTGCTCTTTCTAAAATAATGTGACGTTTAATGTAGCCATTATATTGCTGTTTCCCTGACATCATACTGTTTATATTTTCAAAGTAAAACTCCAGCCTACAGAACTGCAGCTGGAAATCAAGTGTGAGGAAGTTACTGGCACCTGGCCGTCTTGGCAGACGTTAGTTTGTTACATTGTGCTTCAAAATAGCACAAAGCCTTGGCTCAATTGTAGAGACCATGTGTTGCCCATGCAACATGATCCCTCTCTCGGCCTATTTAAAGAAGAAATAGACATATCTGATGCAGCGCCAAACAAAAAGTAAGTTTGGACCATACGTGGTACAAAATCAAATGAACACGAATTATAATGTACATTTCCATTAACTGAACATTGAAATTGCGGAAGATACCGCGAAACAAGATAAATAACACGATGACCCTAATGTGGCAATGTATCGTCTTTCTGTGCAAATGGGAGATCTAATTTGACGATATGTTATCCGTTGATACTGAATCAGTATCGACAGAAGAGCGGCTGGCCGAGTGGCTAGAATGCCGAATTCTCCTTCGGGAGACCCGGGTTCGAATCCCTCGGTAAGGTCTGGAGTTTGTTTCTGTAGGGGGCAAAAAGAAATGTCTGACCTCCACAGTTCGCGGCGACTGCACTAGCCAGGCGGCCTTAATTTCTCAGGCTCAAGACCCCCCTGCCATACACCGGCAAGGTACAATACTTGGCAGTCATTGACAGTATGATGATGACTGAACCAGTTATAAGATATAAGGTGCAAGGACAGTTAGTCGCAGACATATATGCCTCGTTCAGTACGGCTAACGCATACCAAGTCAATGATTAATATAATCACCACCTGGATATAACGTCCAACACACGTTCGCCTGGTCAGCAGATTGTGTGCTGGACACTACACTACCGCGCTTACCTTATATTTACATCCCACTTTACGATACCAGGTTAATATTTTGAGTATTTTGTGTCTTGCAGCTTCTGGACAAACATGTGGATCCCGACCAACAAGGCAATGCCTATCCCAGGCGTCTTGCTCCCATCTCGGACTCTGCCACTGCCCGCCAGGGACCGCCGGGGATGGAGACTTCCAGTGTTATCCTGCAAGTGAGTGGTACCTGCAGTTCATGTCTGTCTGTCACTCTATTGATTTATATTTATCTAGGTCTATTAATTTATCCAAGATGGCGACGCGATGACTCGTTGTTCTTGGGGGAGACGCTGTTCAGTGTTTTTCTGTGGATTCCCTATGGAAATTCCCGTGAAATTCGTGTGGATAGTGTTTTTCCTTTGGATTATGTGATGTTATTTCGTGTTCGTTAATTGGAAGTGTTCAAAAGAAGCCACGGAAGGCAGGTGGTGGATGAAATTATGAGGGCAGCCGACAGATATTTGTTGGTTATGGTCTCGAGTTTCGCGACGGCAAGCTTTCTCTCTTTCGAGAGACAATGATTGCGGTCATCCGGCCAGTATGGTCACTGCCATAGAGGAAAGCAACGGCAAACTACCTCTTTGAAATTGCCTAGTTTATTATGATTCGCTTAAAGACTGATCATCGCAAGACAAGGACAGAGACATTAAAATTAGGAACATGGAACGTTAGGACGTTAAACAACGACGGAAAATTAGAGAACATAACACAAGAAATTCAAAGAGAAAAAATTAATATATTAGGTATGTGCGAAACGAGATGGACAGGAGCAGGCATCAAGATACATAAAGATTTTAAGATTATTTATTCTGGAGGTGAGGATCGACATAGGGGAGTGGCAATAATTTTGGACCGGAAAACATCAACGTCTGTTCAGGGATATTGGGCCGTGTCGGACAGAGTTCTACTAGTTAAATTGAGTGGCAGACCTTTTAACATAAATGTTATTCAAGTATATGCCCCAACAGGAGAGTCCAGTGAAGATAGTGTAGAGGAATTTTATAATGACAGAGAGTCATAGAGTCTGCCTTAAAGAAATGTAAAAATTCAGAAATAAACATCATAATAGGGGACTTCAATGCAAAAGTAGGAAATCAAGGGGATAGATACACAGTAGGAAACTATGGTTTAGGAGAGAGAAATGAAAGAGGATACAGACTAGTAGAGTGGGCAAAAGAACAGGAAATGATTGTAGGAAACACCTGGTTCAAGCAACACCCTAGAAGATTATGGACCTGGAGGAGTCCTGATAGCAGGATTAGAAACCAGATTGACTACATTCTCATTAGCAGAAGATTTAGAAACGCGCTAACAGTAGCAAAAACAGTTCCCAGTGCTGATTGTTATAGTGACCACAGACTACTCACAGGAACATTGAGGATAAAGTTGAAGAAAGTCAAGTATACAACAGGGAACACTAAATATGATTTGTGTACATTGAGTAATGACAAGGAAATACAAAACAAATTCAACATAGAAGTACAGAACAGATTTGAAATATTGTCTGATCTAGAGATCCTATTCCAGGATGTGGATGATCAATGGGAAATGTTAAAGAATTCAATCAATGTGGCTGCAGAAACAACTATTCCAAAATTAAAGAAGGTGGGTCGTAAGAAATGGATGACTGAGGAAATTTTACACTTAATGGAAACAAGAAGACTCAACAAAAATAATACTGCCAAATATGAAGAAATTCACAGACAAGTCAGAATATTATGTAGGAAGGCAAAAGAATCATGGCTTAAGGAAAAGTGCTTAGAAATTGAAAAACAACACAACAGTCAAAATACCAAATTAGTGCACAAAAGAATTCAGGAACTTACTAATAAAAGAACAAGTACATCAACAGGCTGTCTAAAAACTAAAGATGGCAAAGTCATAATAGAAAAAGATCAGATTCTACATGTATGGACAGATTATGTGAAAGACCTGTATAATGATAACAGAGAGGAACAGTATGCTATTAGATTTAATAATGAAGGACCAGCAATTTTAAAGATGGAGGTTCAAAATGTTCTTAAGCATATGAAAGCTGGCAAGGCCCCCGGTGCAGATAACATCACAACAGAAATGATTAAAGCTCTAGAAGAATTTGGACTAGAGCAAGTCACTAGACTGCTGAACACATTATATGATACTGGAGATATACCTTCTGAATTATGTAATTCTGTATTTATTGCAATCCCAAAGAAATCAGGAGCCTTAGAATGTGATCAACATAGAACAATTAGTATAATGAGTCACATCACAAAGATTTTGTTACGAATTATCATGCAAAGAGTGAGGAAGAAAATACAACCTGAAATAGGGGAAGAACAATGTGGTTTTGTAGAAGGAAAGGGTACAGTAAATGCTGTGTATATGCTGCGAACAGTTATTGAACGTGCTTTAGAAGTAAACAAGGATATACATCTTTGCTTTATTGACTACACAAAGGCTTTTGATAGAGTTAGACATGTCAACATTGTGGATATGCTTGCAGATCTACAAATTGATGGGAAAGACATTAGACTTATAAAAAACATATATTGGAAACAACAAGCTGCCATAAGGATTGATAATGAAGTAGGACAATACCAACCTATTAAGAGAGGTGTTAGGCAGGGATGTGTAATGTCTCCAGATCTTTTTTCCCTATACAGTGAAAATATTTTCAGAAATGTAGAAGACCTAAATGGAATCAGCATTGGAGGACGAAACATAAATAACATTAGATATGCAGATGATACAGTATTGATTGCAGACAATGCACAGGATCTGCAACAATTAGTAGACGCTGTGGTTGTACACAGTGAGCAGCTGGGGTTGGAATTAAATTGTAGAAAGACACAGGTTATGGTCGTCACTAGGAAGAACGAAGTACCACAATGTAATATACAAGTAAATGGGAATATTCTTCAACAAGTGAATCGGTTCAATTATCTCGGAACAGTCATAACATCTGATGGCAGATGCCTTGAAGAGATTAGAACAAGAATCGCCATTGCGAAAGTAGCCTTTAGCAAGATGAAAAACATTCTGACCAATAAAAAGATGTCAGTTGAAACGAGAAAAAGAGTGTTGAGGGGATACATAGAGCCTGTTCTTTTGTATGGATGTGAAACTTGGACAATGTGCAGTCAAGCTGAAAAACATCTGATGGCTGCAGAAATGTGGTTTCTGAGGAAAATGCAAAGAATACCATGGACAGATAGAAAAACCAATGACCAAGTACTCATCATCATCATCATCATCCACTTCTGCCGTCAAGCGTCGTGGGGAGGAATAATTTGCGTTCCAGCGCCCGGTGGGCGGCACTGGATAGTGTCATTCCGTGTGGTTGTACAATGTCTCTGATGTCGTCAATCCATTTTCTTCTTGGACGTCCTCGTGGTCTCGTCGCAGATGATCTTTGATGTAAGGCCAGTGATGGTAGTTGCTGATGTTTCATTCTAACAACATGGCCAAACCACTTGATCTTCTGTCTTTCAATAAATGTGGCACAAGGTGTTGATCCCACAGTCTGTCTGATAGTAACATTTCTTACTCGGTCTCGGATTGTTAAGTTGGCAGCTCTCCTCAGGCATCTCATTTCGCAGGTGTTGATTTTGCGAAGGTGTAATTTGGATAAAGTCCAGGTTTGAGATTGGTAGCATAGGGTTGGTGTGAATATGCTGTTTATTATCTGTCGTTTTGCGGACATGGGTATGTTTGGATGTTTCAGTAAGGGTGACAGTTGATATGTAAGTGCACTAGCTTTTTGACATCTGATTTCAATTTCTCTGTCTAATCTGCCATCTTCTGTGATCATACTTCCAAGGTATTTGAATTCTTTAACTTGTTTCAGAGGTGTGTTATTTATCTGTATACTTAGTGGGCCTGGCGATCTGCTAACTTGCATTACTTCGGTTTTGGCTGTGTTTATACTCATATTGTATCTGCTGCAGGTTGAACTCAGATTAGTAATATGATTTTGTAGTCTGCCCTCGTCGCTGTAAAACAGGCACTGATCATCTGCAAATAGAAGTTCATTTATTCCCTGTGGGTCAGTTGTTTCATCTGGAGTAAAGAGTTCTAAATTTTCTGAATCTGGTCTGTCGAGACTTGCTTCTTTGGAAATTCTGTCCATGTAGATATTGAATAGCAGGGGAGAGAGCACACATCCCTGCCTCACTCCTGTATTGACTGTGAACATATCTGATATACCTTCCTGTGTTCTTACTGCACTTTGGCTCGAGTGGTACATGGCTATGATGTTTTCTAGCAGTTGGCCTTCTATCCCATAGTCTTCAAGGATGGTCCATAATTTGTATCTGTCTACTCTATCAAAAGCCTTTTCCTGATCTACAAACACAATATTCTGCTGGTCACTATATTCAATAGTTTTTTCACAAATTTGTCTAAGTGTAAATAATGCATCAGTGCAACTTTTACCTTTCCGAAAACCGAATTGTGCTTTGCTTAACTGTTGTTCAACTATTGGTCTAGCTCTTTGTTCCAAAAGTTTTGCATACATTTTCCCTATATGGCTCAGGAGTGATATACCTCTGTATGTTTCGCACTCTCTCATATTGCCTTTCTTTTTCCATATTGGTAATATTATTGCCTGTTGCCAATCATCTGGGACTTTTCTTTCTTCCCATGCTATATTAAAAAGTCTTGTTAGCCATTTAACTCCTGTTTCCCCACAGGCCTGAATAGCTTCTGTGGTTATTCCATCTGGACCTGGTGATTTGTTTTTAGGACTTTTCTGTATAACTGCTTTGACTTCTGCAGGTATGAAATTTGGTTCTTGCTGTCCCTGGCATTTAGGCACAAAACTGAGGTTTTCTATGTTATGTGTGGGGTTAAGTAGTTCTTGAAAGTATTCTGCCCACCTTGCTAGTCTTTGTTGTGGATTAAATATTGGCATACCTCTTTTGCTGTTTATGATGGTGGTTGGGTTGTAACATGCATCTCTGTTTCTAATTGTGGTGACACGTTTATAAAATTCTCTTGGGCAGTCTTTGCTAAGGGTCGCCATCTGTTCACCGTATATTCTCCAGGATTCATCTTTAGATGCTCTAATTGTTCGTTTGGCATTACGTCGTGCTATTCTATAAGTAATATAGTCCTGTTCAGATTTAGTTGTGATCCACTTTTTGACGTCATTCCCCCCCCCCCCCCATTTCATATTTCCTATCTAAAAATCCCCCCCCCCCAATCCCTACACATTATACGTAAAAATGGAAGGTAAATGTAATAGCATATACTAAAACAAGTCTAGACATCCACATAAAACATGATTTGTGGGTCTACTTACTTTATAAAATGAATTTTAGAAGGATGAGACGTACATAACTGTACAGTATGAAGGGAAAAACAATTTCAAGCAATCGGTTCTTGTATTAACGCGATCTTGAAATGGTCTTCATTCCCCCCCCCCCCCCCCCCCCCCTCCCTGGAAACCCCAAAATTCCCCCCTGGGGGGTAATTCCCCACCGGTTGAGAACCACTGGTCTATTACTTTATCAGCGTTCTGTCTGTCTATTTGTCTGTCTATGTGTCTGTCAGTCCACCCGTCCATCGGTCTGTCTGTCTCTCCCTGAACACATACACTAACGCACATACATATACGCATATATGTATATCTATGTCTGTCTCTCCCTGTACGCATACACTACACACCCATACATATACGCATATATGTATAAGTCGCATTGGGAATACGGTGCTAGACTCATATTTGTTTAAACCAATCGGCTCTCGCCGGCTTCGTGGCGTAGAGGTTATGACTTTTCTCCGTAATCTCGTATACTCTTGTCGGTAACGTGACGACGGTGAGAATCAGCAGTGGTTCGAATCGCATCGGTAACTTACGGGGTATGTGAGCCGACCGCTCAGAAAGCAATGGCAAACTACTGAGCGTAATCTTGCCAAGAAATAAACATACAGCTGAAAGATGCTGGTGTTGACAGCGATGTCCTGTAAAGGATATGCAAATAAAAAAAAAATCGGCTCTCAATCGGTCGGTGATATGGTCACATTCATTGTGTGAAACTGTTTGAGATAAGTTGAAGAAAATGTGTTATATGTTCAATGAAGAATATTTGTTGGATATTCATTCAAGAGAAATTGTTGGAGATTCATTTTAGAGAAATTGTTGAAGATCCATTGAAGAGATATTGATGGAGATCCATTGCTGAAAAGGAAAAAAAAGAATGCTAGAGATCCATTGCAGACAGAGTTGGAGACTCATAGCAGCAAATCATCGTTGTGAAGACGGCATCAAATTCATCACCCGGCTTTCAGAAGGAAAATTGCCATCCTGAGAAAGCTAACTGGAACCACTTGGGGAGCCAGTGGGAAAATACTTAGCAAAGTTTATCAACAGAGCATACGACCACACTTGGAATACGGGTCAACTGCGTGGTGTTCAGCATCAAAAACTACATTGCAGGAGCTGGACAAGGTGCAAAATCAAGATCTTAGAGTCATCACAGGAGGGATGAGATCAACCCCTATAGTAGCAATGGAGAAAATGGGGAGGACACAAGCTTTAAGAGAACGCAGAGATACAAAAACACTAATACAAGCAGAAAAGTTTCTCAGCTTGCCAGGCCACCCTATGAAGAACAGATTTGAAAACTTAGCTATGGGGCGGTTGAAAAGAAGTAGTTTCATCCACCAGGCCAAACAACTCTGCAGAGAAACCATCGATCTTCTCACAGTTGATATCCCCCTGACAACTATTCCAGAGCGAACCCCGTGGAAAGATGAACATAGAATATCGCTACAAATCCAGTCAAAAGTGAGAGGAATATTTGACAAGGAAGAACAGAACAGTGTACAGCGCAGAACAGCCACTCTCAGCTTCCTTGATGACGAATACCCACAGGACCTCTGGATCCGAGTCTACACAGATGGGTCAGCACAAAATGCTGTTCGAAATGGAGGAGCAGGGGTGTATATAGAATACCCAAATAATACTAGAGACATGGCCAAAATTCCAACAGGAAAGTACTGCCATAATTATGATGCTGAAATTGAGGCAATCAAGATAGCCACAGAGAAATTATAAAATACCAGCCATGGTACACAACCTGTGGTGATATTGACAGATGCAAAATCCGTAATAGAGGCGCTCCTGTCTGGGAAATTGCCAGTTCTGAGGACACTACTTTCTGAACTTAGCAGTCAGCGTAAGATCACCATACAGTGGATACCATCCCACTGTGGAATCCCCGGAAACGACAGAGCTGATCGATTGGCTAAGGAAGGAGCACAAGAAGAACAACCAGATGTGCCTATTATATACCACCAAAAGAAAAGAATGATCAAATCAGTCAGAAGGCCACCAAACCTTACTCAAGACGACTACCACGTTATGGACAGACCAGAACAGGCCATTCTTCTGCGCCTCAGAACAGAACACAATAGATTACGCAACCACATGTATACAAAATTCAAGATTGGTGACTCAGCCATGTGCACATGTGGTTTGGCGTCGCAGACAGCAGAGCACATACTCCAGGATTGCCCAAAATACAACATATCCAGGCGAACCTTCTGGCCTAGAGAGACAACAGTGGAAGATAAACTCCATGGACCGCTGAATGAACTAAAAAAGACTGTTAGATTCATACAAGAGACAACATTGCAGTTATAAATATATTTCAGGCGAACGAAAGAAGAAGAAGAATCACCCGGCTTTCATATGTCTTTTCATGAAATCCATCATGCAGTTCCAAGCGTCAACTTTCCATATTTGCCAGACAATTCATTCCATCAACTTTTCATGACATTCGTGAGACAGTTCGTTACATTAAATTTTCATGATATTCACCATACACATCTTTCCGTCAACATTTTACGATATTCACTATATAATTCGATTTAGTAATATTTCTCTACTTTTGCCATATATGTACATTTATCCACGTAATATGATATTCACGATATAATTCGATTTATTAAAGTCTGAATACATTTGCCATTCAAATCGATTCATCCACTTTTAATCATATTCTGCACATAAATCGACTCGTCAACTAATTGTCAACATTCAGAGCTTAATTCGATTAATCCAGTTTTCATGATTAAAACAAAAACATTGCATTCCATGTTGATTTTCTGTATTATTTTACGTTCAGTTGTTTGCCAATGATATTTCAACGGTAAGTCAACGCTGGAGCCCAACTGACAGGTGTAGAGGTTGAACCCGCTATCCCACCACTAGGCACACCGAAAGTTTAAACTCTTATCCACATAATGCTAAGCATCTACATTTAACAACATACACCACGTAATTCAGTTTATCAACTTTTAATGACAGTCGCCACATAATGCTATACTTCCACGTTTAGTGATACATACAACATGATCCCATTTACCAACCTTTCATGATAATAGTCACCTATTGTTAGTTACTCATATTTGATATTGCTCTGACTGATTCAGCATAGCACATGCTGATGTAGTATTATATATTCTGAATTTCTTTATTTTCTTCTTTCTAATTTTCCTAGGCCACGGACCCTCAACCAGTTCACTTCAAGCGTTGGCATACTTAGCTATCAAATGCAGCTCTGTCCATCTCCACTCCCAATTATTTCTTTCTCACTAGACTTTGCTTTCCTTTGTGTTTTTAGGGTTTCCTCTGGGAGTCTCCGTGGCGAAGTAGTCAAGCCGTCTGCCTCGTGCTCCAAAAGTTGTGGGTTCGATTCCGGGCTACTATTTTCGGTTCACGAGTGAATTTTTCTAGGAGACTCCTGGGGGTCGTCGCCTGACTTACGGAGTTCGTGCTTTGCGCGATGATTTCTGCAGACGGCCCTGCGGAAAGAGACCGAACTCTACGGGATAAAACCCGGGGCAGTCAAGTTATTCCTCTCGACTTTTAAGACTTTATTTAAAGGCTTGCCACTATTTCTTTTGTCCCGTGGATTCCCGACAAAGGCCTTTCTGGTTATCCAAATAAATTCGACTATACTGCAATCATCATAATCTTCTTCCACTTCTGCCGTTAAGCGTCGTGGGGAGGAATAATTTGCGTTCCAGCGCTCGGTGGGCGGCACTGGATAGTGTCATTCCGTGTGATTGTACAATGTCTTTCTCATCATCTCATCTCATCATGTTCGTCTTGTACCTTGCGGTGTCGAGGTGAAGTATAAACTTCGTGAGAGTGCCCGGTTATGGGCTTCGTATATCGACATTCCCATGGATTCTGTTATTCCCTCCGTCCAACGTTTACGTGGTCGGCCTCTTCCTCTGTTTCTGGTCTGTACATCATTGCTTGTTGTGGCATGCTGTTGACTGGTAACCTACTTGCATGGCCAAACCATTTGACTTGCTGCTTTCTAATAAAATCTAGAGCAGCTTTAACCCCCACTTTAGTCCTGATTTCTTCATTTCTGATCTTATCTCTTCTTGATACGTTGAGTATTCTTCTCAGGAACCTCATTTCTGTTGTTGTGATTTTTCTTTTCTCTTTTTCTGTCATTGTCCAGGTTTGGCATTGGTAGCACAGAGTTGGTAGGAAGATTGTGTTGTAAAGTGCTTTCTTAGTAGTTATTGATACATGTTTGTTCTTTAGTATTGGTGCCATTTGTCCAATGTCTTTGATGTCGTCAATCCATTTTCTTCTTGGACGTCCTCGTGGTCTCGTTGCAGATGATCTTTGATGTAAGGTCAGTGATGGTAGTTGCTGGTGTTGCATTCTAACAACATGGCCAAACCACTTGATCTTCTGTCTTTTAATACATGTGGCAATACTGCAATAAAACCATAAATACAACTGAATGGAAGTTTATGGGACATGCCAAAAGAAGGAGGTGGAATAGATATGTCAACCACTCATTAAACATTGTTAGGCAACTGAAGCACATGTAGGCAGAGAAGGAACGTTTTTATAGGAGTATTTCAACCTCTCATGTAGCTGGTACTTTGCAGAACG
The DNA here is from genome assembly GCA_014155875.1 of Cepaea nemoralis. Lineage (NCBI taxonomy): Eukaryota > Metazoa > Mollusca > Gastropoda > Stylommatophora > Helicidae > Cepaea > Cepaea nemoralis. The sequence continues at coordinate 70,763 of JACEFZ010025553.1, read as the reverse complement.
TTGCTCTCATGATGGTGTGCCTAGAAAGACTATCTCTAGCCAGTTCCCGCCACATGCACCCTCATGCCTATGCTGTCAGTAATGTCCTACCTCCCTAGTCGTGCTGGTCTAGCCAGCCTCTTCTTCTAGAAACCATGTCTTCCATCACTGTTCTCTCCAAGCCCCTGGTGTTTAATATGGCCCAAGTAATTTTATTTTCGACACAATGCACTGTTAAATCAGCCATTTTTATTCCATATTCCATATGCGTGCTCTCTACAATTTTACTTACAAATTCGAAACAATGTATTTCTTTAGTAAATTTAAACAGAGACGCCATACATAAATTATTGCCTGTCATATTTCGCTGCATCTCGTCAGATGCATACTGCAGAGGTATATATGCACTTAGTATTTCAGACAACGTATTATTTATTTATTCATTTCATATGATATATGGAGACAGGAAATCGTGCTACATATTGTTCAAAGCTTGTTTGTTTCTCCGTGGCGAAGTGGTCAAGTCTTCTGCCTTGCGCTCCGAAGGTTACGGGTTCGATTCCGGGCTACATCTTTAGGTTCACGAGTACATTTTATCGGAGACTCCTGGGGGTCGTCGGTGGCGCTACGGAGTTCTTGTTTTGTGCGACGCTTTCGGACCTCAACATATTCTGGGCCACGACATATGAGGTGGAGTGGGTACCAAGTAATGCCTCGGAAATATTCATTCATTCATTGGCACCTTGCCGTCTTGACAGACGATAGTTTGTGCTTTAAAAAGGTATAATAACTTTTAACTATGGCGGTAGCGAGTGTGACTGATAAGGCCAATTTGCGCTGTAAATGTCCGTTCACAGTGGGTGCATGTGAACACGTGGTCATTTCCACCATCATGCACCATCTTACGTCTCAAACGCTTGGTGTGTGACTTTTCTGCAATAATTTTCTCCTTTGACTTTATTCCATTTCTGATATTTGCCCTCCATGCAACACGTTCAGCGGCGACTTGCTCCCAATGTGCATTATCAATGCCTGTATCAATCATGTCCCGCTTACACACATCTTTGTATCGTAGTAGAGTCCGACCCTGAGATCTCTTACCCATCTGTAATTCACCAAAAAAGATATCCTTTGGTATTCTACCATCATCCATCCTCCTAAGATGTCCTATCCATCTAAGTCTACGAAGACTGAGCATGGAATAAACTGTCACACAACCTGATCTTTCCAATACTTCAGTATTTGTGATTTTGTCTTGCCACTTAATACCAAGAATTCTTCGCAGACACCGCATATGAAAGCTGTTTAAGTTGTTCTCTTGGTGTGAGTAAGTTGTCCAGGTTTCACTGCCATAGAGAAGAGTACTAAGGACACAGGCTTGATAGACAAGGACTTTTGTTTTGGCAGTAAGCTTCCTGTTCTCCCAGACTCTTTTTCTTAACCTGTTCATTGTTGTTGCTGCCTTACCAATCCGGATGTTGATTTCCTGATCTAGGGATAATTTGCTATTTACCACTGATCCTAGATATGTAAAATGGTCTACTATCTCTAGTTCGGCATCGTCAATAAATATTGATGGTACCCCATGTGCACCGTGTGACATAATCTGTGTCTTCTTTTTGCTAATTGTAAAACCAAATTCAGAACAAGCATTGGAGAATGCAGATAGTAGACATTGCAATTCTTCCTCAGAGTGGGTCGTAACTGCAGCATCCTCTGCAAAAAGCAACTCTCTGATCAGTACCCTCCTAATTTTGGTCTTAGCCTTCAATCTCTGAGCATTGTAGAGGCCACCATCTGAGCGTGAGTGAATGTATATACCACCATCCTGATCACGAAATGCATATTTCAGTAGAAGTGAAAAGTATATTCCAAAGAGGGTGGGAGCTAGTACACAACCTTGCTTAACTCCACTCTTGATTTCAAATTGTTCAGAAGTTGCACCATCAAACTTGATTATACCCTTCATGCCTGTGTGGAACGATTCCACAATGGACAGAAGAGTTGGTGGGCAGCCAATCTTCTTTAGTGCCTTGAACAGACCCTGACGACTGACCAAATCAAATGCCTTTGTGAGGTCGATGAAGGCAATAAACAGTGGTTGATTCTGTTCACGGCATTTTTCTTGCATTTGTCGCAATGAGAATATCATATCAGTGGTAGACCGGTTCTGTCGAAAGCCACACTGTGATTCGGGGTAGATTTGATCTCCTAGGACTTGAAGTCTGCGCAGAACAATTCTGGCAAATACTTTTCCAACAATACACAGAACTGAGATACCCCTATAGTTGTTGCAGTCGCTCCGATCGCCCTTGTTCTTGTACAGTGTTATGATGCTTGAATCTTTGAAATCCTGTGGGACTTGTCCTTCACGCCAGCATAGCTCTATTAGCTGGTGGATCTGTATAGTGAGTGTGTCTTGCCCACTCCTGATAACCTCTATTGGAATCCCATCCTTGCCTGGAGCCTTGCCAGATGCAAGTTCATTTATAGCACACTTAACTTCTGTTATGGTGGGAAGTGTGTCCAGGTGGTCAAGAGTTGGTTGAGCCTCTATGGCATTGAGGGCATCATCCGCTAGTTTGGTCTCACTTGAGTAAAGCTCCAAATAGTGCTCTACCCATCTGTCCATCTGCTTATCTGTTTCTTATCAGTGATGATTTCTCCAGTCAAGGTTTTCAATGGTGCACTTCTTTTGATCACTGGACCACAGGCTTTCTTTATTCCTTCATACATGCTTCTTATGTCTCCCTTATCACTTGCGATTTGAATGGACTCACATAACTTGATTCAATAATCATTTGCACACTGCCTGGCAGCCTTTTGCACATCCTTCCTAGCTTGCCTAAGCTCACTCAGAGTGTTACGCGTTGGTCTTTCCTTGTTTCTTAAGAGAGCTTTCTTCTTCTTATCAATGAAGGGCTGCAGAGTCTGGCTATTGGCCGCAAACCAGTCCTGCCTCTTATGATCCACAGTGCCGTAAACCCCTACGGCAGTTTTATAAAGAGTTTCCTTAATTTTACCCCACTTTTCATTTACTGTACAATTTTCGGGTGTATCAGTGAAAGCGTCTTCAAGTTGCTGTTGAAACTGAAAGCACTTTTCAGGATCATGAGTGTTAATAATATTAATCCTGAGGCTAGATTTGTGTTTAGCTGTGTAGATTCTCTTTGGTCTCAGTCTAACCCTTGCAACAACCAAAGAATGATCCGTATCACAGTCAGCACTGTGGTAACTACGAGTCAATGACATATGGTTCAGATGTTGTCTCCATGTGATGATGAAGTCCAGCTGGTGCCAATGGCCGGATCTTGGATGTTTCCATGTGACCTTATGCATCTCTTTTGTTTTAAAAAAAGAGTTTGTAATACATAGGTCATTACTGGTGCAATGCTCCAGTAGCCTTTGCCCATTTTCATTCATGCGACCGATGTTGTATTTTCCAAGGCACACTGGCCATGAACTCGAGTCCTTGCCCACACGAGCATTGAAATCACCGAGCTGTAGTCAGATTTTGGAACTGCCTTGATCACGGAGTCTAACTCCCCATAGAACGAATCCTTCACATCATCAGAGGAATCGAGTGTTGGTGCATATGCAGTAATAATGGTGGCAAACCCACAAGAGGTTGCCAAGCGCAGGGATAATAGTCTTTCATTTCCTCCTGCTGGAATTTCAATCATTCCCAGTAGCGAATTCTTCACTGCAAAGCCCACACCGTGTTGCCTTTTTTCTGCCTGCCCTCTACCCTTCCAGAAAAAGGTGTAGTTGTTTTCCCTGAGTGACCCTTCCTCAGTGAGGCGAGTCTCCTGCAGGCCAGCAATATCAATGTTTAGACGATTGAGTTCGGCATCAATCACAGCCGTTTTTCTCACATCGTCAATATTGGTCAAGTCAGTGGAAAATCCTGGACACATGGTTCTCACGTTCCAGGTTGCAAGCCGTAGCTTGAGGTTTCTAGTTTTATTTTTGTTTGTACCTGGTGCATTGATTTTACAGCCTGCGATTCAGATTTTGTCCTAGCCCCAAGCACCCATTGAAGCAGGCAGGCTGTGGCGGATCAGCACCCAATTGGCTGGGGGCTGCCCAGCTTGAGGCGGGCGGTAGCTGATCAGTGACACCTATAGGTGTCTCCCACCGTCAGAGGCAACGCGTGGCGCCGCATGTCTACGCCAACTGACAAGGACTTATAACCCGTAACAGTTGCCTCTCGCTTTGATTCCGAGACCAGTTAAGACCAGGGATGGAGTTATTGCCTCTCCATAGCACAAAGCCTGGGCTAAAATATAGAGATCATGTGTTGCCCATGCAGCATGATCCCTCTCTCGGCCTGTCTAGTTTACTCCAGAGGAAAGGTAACACCCCTACATCTGGAACAAGTCAAGCTGCAGAAGCTGCCGGATCAGCAAAGCAATGCTCTAACTGTCCGCCTGTCGGAGCTTCGATCCTAGACCAGTCGCCAACCAAGGCTTAGGGCCTGGTCTGCCCTGCCATGACATTTTGTCTTTAGCTTGCATTTCCTCGCACCAGGGTAAGGCTTGTACCCTCCCAATTGCGCTCTTCCGCCCGAAGCCGTTGGCACAATGTGGGGTGTCGGGTTTGGTAAGCGCCGCCCAACGTTCAGCGCTAACAGAAACCAGGTAGTACCGTCTACTGTTATACGGTAGCTCAGTCATATCTGACTAAGACCTGACTGATCTCGGGAATATGACCTCAACATATTCTGGTCCACGACACATGAGGTGGAGTGGGTACCAAGTAATGTCTCGGGAATATGACCTCAACATATTCTGAGCCACGACACGAGGTGGGGTGGTCGGTTACCTTCCGTATCGATTTTAAAACCTCGATAGTTCTAAAAATGGTCTGTTACCCAGTTTTATGATGTTGGGTGGACACCATAGCCGAACTAACTAGGAAACATAATGGTGCCACTGCTTGGGACTGATCCGATTACCTTCATGGCAGAGAAGCACGCTGGCCACTATGCCTAAGCCATCATCATCATCAAGTGTCATGTCAGCTGGAATAGACGTTCATGACTCTCTAACGATCTCGGTCCTTGGTTTTATGGATCAACTCTGGTGATGATATTCCTCCATGCCACCGTTTCAATCAATCCGGCATAATTTTTTTTCTCTGTCAGCCTCTGCCTCTCTTCCCCTCGATCTTTCCAGTTGTCACGATGTTCTCCAATGCCTCTCTTTTGTGCCTCTCGCTTGCTGTGAGCTGGTATGTTCCAAGATCAGTCTTCGTAGACTTACATGGATATGACACATTAGGAAGATGACCGACGGTAGAATACTAAAGGACATATTCTTTTGATGAATTACAGATGGGTAGGAGATCTCAGGGTCGGCCTCTACTACGATACAAAGATGTGTGTAAGCGGGACATGATTGATACAGGCATTGATATTGCACTTTGGGAGCAAGTCACCGCTGATCGTGTGGAATTGGGGGGGGGGGGGGGGGGGAGGGGGGGGGGGGGAGATCAGAAATTGAATAAAGGCAAAGGAGAGAATGACACCGAGCATGTGAAACGTAAGATGGTGCGTGATGGTGAAAATTACCATGTGTTCACATACATCCATTGTGGACGAACATTCACTGCGCGAATCGTTCTAACCTGTCACATTCGCTCCAGTATAGTTTGTATTTATTATCGGGTGTCTCTATGGCGAAGTGGTCAAGCCGTGCGACTCGGGCTCCGAAGGTTGTGGGTTCGATTCCCGACCGCGTCTTTCGGTTCAAGAGTGCATTATTTCGGAGACTCCTGAGGGTCGTCGCTGGAGCTACGGAGTACGTGATTCGTGCAACGCTTTCCGAGCTGCGGAAAGAGAATGAGCCATATGGGATAAAACCCGGTGCAATGAAGTCTAACCTACGACTTTTAAGAGACTTCTTTGTATTTATTATGCCTTGTTTGAAGCACAACTAACAAACTATCGTCTGTCGAGACGGCAAGATGCCAGTATCAATACCATTACTTTCAACATGTTACTACTACCATTAGTAGCTTCCATTACTAGTGAATGTTTGAGTGTGGATTAGCTTTCCCTATAACCAGTGTCCCTCGCCATCAGGCGAACGCACTCCGACTCCTGAAGTACTTGCAATTTACGTGCCCTAAATTAAGGAGGATAAGTCCACATTTTACTCCAAATGAACTGTGTAAAGCTTGAACCCTTTGCCACGCCGTCAGCTTACCGGAAGTTTAAGAGCGAGCGCTGGTATCATTTCGACCACGCTGACCTTCACAATGGATATGTGTATGTTTCTATGCGTGTGTTTGTGTGTATGTGGTGAGTGTGTGCATATATTATATTTGTGCGCGTGTTTGTGCGTACACGTGTATGTAAGTGTATGTATGTTTCTGTGTTTGTGTGTGTGTGTGTGTGTGTGTGTGTCTCTCTCTCTCTCTTGTGCTTACGTAATGTGTGTACGTCTCTCTCTCTCTCTCTCTCTCTCTCTCTCTCTCTCTCTCTCTCTCTCTTTGTGTATTTGTATGTATGTTTGTGTATATGTCTGTGTGTGTTTGCATGTTTGCCTCTTTCTCTCACTCACTCTCTTTGTCTCTCTCTCTCTCTCTCTCTCTCTCTCTCTCTCTCTCTCTCTCTCTCTCTCTCTCTTTTTGTGTATTTGTATGTATGTTTGTGTATATGTCTGTGTGTGTTTGCATGTTTGCCCCCCCCCATCTCTCTCTCTCTCTCTCTCTCTCTCTCTCTCGCTCTCTCTCTCTCTCTCTTTGTGTATTTGTATGTATGTTTGTGTATATGTCTGTGTGTGTTTGTATGTTTGCCTCTTTCTCTCACTCACTCTCTTTCTCTCTCTCTCTCTCTCTCTCTCTCTCTCTCTCTCTCTCTCTCTCTCTCTCTCTCTCTCTCTCTCTGTATGTGTAAATAATAAAGTCCAGGCTACAGACATCTACGTTTGCATACTATGAGTACCGCCTTGAACTTCTGTACCAGTATGCAAGAGGTGAACCTGGCTACTGTTGTAAATTTGTTGATTATCGAACGTTTTCGTTTTAACTTGTTCAATCCGTACATAGAATTCGAACTACGATCGATTTGGAAACTGTCAACATGAATTTCCACATTGGTCATTGTGTGAAAGCATGATCTACTGTGACCTGTATTTAGCAAGATAAGCTTCGTATACGCATTTTGTCCTGGATTTAGCAAGATCAGCGGCGTATCCCCATTTTGTCCTTTATTTTGGCAAAATCAGCGGCGTATCCCCATTTTGTCCTGTATTTCGGTAAGATCAGCTTCGTATACGCATTTTTTCCTGTATTTGGCAAGACCAGCGGCGTATCGCATTTTGTCTTATAGTTTGGCAAGATCAGCGGCGTATCCCCATTTTATCCTGCATTTGTCAAGATCAGGGGTGTATCCCCATTTTCCTCCTATATTTGGCAATATCAGGGGTGTATCCCCATTTTCCCCTGTATTTGGCAAGATCCCCATTTTGTCCTGTATTTGGCAAGATCAGCGGCGTATCTCCATTTTGTCCTTATTTGGCAAGATCAGCGGCGTATCCCAATTTTGTGCTTCAGAGTAGAGTGATTCGCTAAGATTGTGATAACAGTGGTTTGCTTATGTGGCTTGATATAAAGGAAAGTTATATCTCAAAGCGGGCGAGTTATCATAGTCGATTGCGAACTGCGCTGATCAGGCCATGAGACGGGTTGGACATGGGTTCTACGCCTGGGATCGTCGCCTGCGAAAGGTAGGAAAATATTGACCGCATTAAGGTATAGAAAATGTGATGGGGTTATCACACCGCAATACCTATAATTAAAGGCTTTTTTTCGCATATCCTTTACAGGACATCGATGTCAACACCAACATTTTACCGCTGTCGTTGATTTCTTGGCAAGATTACACTCAGTAGTTTGCCATTACTGTATGAGCAGCCGGCTCACTTATCCCATAAGTTACCAACGCGGCGAGAACCGCTTTCCATTCTCGCGCGCTGCGTTACCTCTACGATGGATAAATGGGATTACGGAGAAAGTAGTTTAAACCCTCGAATAGAAGGCTGCTTTGGGATAATTTAAAAAAACGTCTCCGTACGTGTGTGTGTGTGTGTGTGAGGTGTATGTGTGTGTCTGTATCTGTCCTGTGTGTGTCTGTCTGTCTGTGTGTGTGTGTGTGTGGGGGGGGGGGGGGTAGTTAATGCGCGTGTGTGCAAAGTTAACAAAGGACATTAAAAAGTGCAAACGAAGGGGTTAAAAACAATACATAAAAGCCTAGCGAAAGAGCCAGAAGTGACAGCAGCAAAAGTAAACCTCGGAGGCTTTTACTTGAGCACAAGGACATTAGTGGGGAAATATATCAGCCTAATGATCTTAACAAAATGTAGTAATGCGAAAGTTCTTATCAACCTTAAGGATCAAATGAACTGATGGGTTGATTACTTTGAGGAACTTTACTATAGACCCACGTGCTATCGAGTCGACAGATGTAGAGCTGAATGTAGAGCTGAATGTAGAGCTGAATGTAGAGCTGAATGTAGAGCTGAATGTAGAGCTGAATATACTTCAACTGTGAAAAACCATCTAAAGAGGGCATCAGTAAATCTATGAAACTACAGAAGATGGGAAGGCAGCTTGTCCAGATGGTATTCCAACAAAAGCTGCTAACGGCAACATGGGCAATTCAGCGAAACTGTAGCAAAATGCATTCCATTTTGATTATTGTGTGAAGGCATGCAGTCCTATGTCCTGCATGGTGCAAAATCAACTGTACATACTCATGATGTCTTGCGGAGTGAAACGGCTGACTTTATTTCGCTTAGTTGCTTAGCCAATGTCCCGTGGCTTTATTTTGTGGGAAGTTCTTCAATGTGTTTGTCTGGTCAGTGGGCTGAATTGATATTTTCATCCTAGTATGAATTTGGAATTAGTTTATTTCCTTTGATTTAGTATCTGTTGACAGTGACATACCTAAAAGCCTTGGAAGCACCACTGCCAGTTGTAGCCTAGTCTTAACCATTCAGTATGCATAAGGAATCTATTTCAGGCCTGAGGGCGCATATGGCACACAGTGCTAAACTAATATTTGTATAGAAAAATCAGCACTGATGACTGATGTGGTCAGTGTCGAGCCGACCACGTTTTCTTCCCTAAACATTAACATGGACGGCTGAATGAATGGACGGCTGAATGAATGGCTGACTGAATGAATGGATAGCTTATGGAATGGTTGGCAGAATGAATGGACGACTGAATAAATGGACGGCTGAATGAATGGACGGCTTAATAAATGGCTGCATGAATGAATGGACGGCTGAATGAATAGACGGCTGAATGAATGGGAGGATGAGTGAATGGACAGCTGAATGAATGGACGGCTAAATGAGTCGACGGCTGAATGAATGGCTGGCTGAACGAATTAACGGCTGAATGAATGGCTGGTTGAATGAATGGATGACTGAATGAATGGCTGGCTAAACGAATGAACGGCTGAATAAATGGCTGGCTGAATGAATGAATAACTTATTGAATTGTTGGCTGAATGAATGGACGGCTGAATGAATGGACGGCTGAATGAATGGACGACTGAATGAATGGACGGCTGAATGAATGGAGGGCTTAATGAATAGCTGCCTGAATGAATAGATAGCTGAATGAATGGACGGATGAATGAATGGACAGCTGAATGAATGGCTGGCTAAATGATCGACGGCTGAATAAATTAACGGCTGAATGAATGGACGGCTGAATGAATGGACGGCTGAATGAATGGACGGCTGAATGAATGGCTGGTTAAAATAATGGCTAGCTGATCGAATGGCTGACTGAATAAACGGCTAGCTGACTGAAAGGCTGCTTGGATGAATGACTGACTGAATGAATGGTTAGCTGATTGAATGGCTGAATACATGAATGGTTATCTGATAGAATCGCTGGATGAATGAACGGCAGGCTGAATGAATGGTTGGCTGAATGAATGAATGGCTGAATGCATGTCTGGCTGAATGAATGGATAGCTGAATGAATGGCTGGCTGATTGGATGGTTTGCTGAATGAATTACTGAGTGTATGAATGGACGGCTGAATGAATGGACGACTGACTGAATGGCTGGCTAAATGAATGGCTAGCTGATTGAATCATTGGCTGAATGAATGACTAGTTGATTGCATGGATGGCTAAATGAATTGCTGGGTAAATTAATGACTGGCTGAATAAATGGTTAGCTGATTGGATGGCTGAATGAATGAATATATGGCTAGTTGATTAAATGGCTGGCTGAATGAATGGTTAGCTGATTGAATGGCTTAATGAATGAATGAATGAATGAATGAATAACAGTTTGAATAAATAATTAGCTGATTGAATGGCTGAATGAATGAGTGGCTAGCTGATTGAATCGCCAAATGAATGAATGGATAGCTGAATGAATGAATGGCTGGCAGAATGAATGGCTAACTGAATGAATGAATGGCTGAATGCGTGGCTGGCTAAATGAATGGATAGCTGAATGAATGGTTAGCTGAATTGATGAATGACCGAAAGAATGGGTGGCTTAATAAATAAATGGCTGAATGAATGTTTGGCTGAATGAATGGTTGGCTGAATGAATGAATGAATGGCTGGTGGAATGAATGGATGTTTGAATGAATGGATGGAGTGATGGATAGATGGGCTGATCCCGAAGTGTAATGTGTGGGTGACTGGATGAATGTATCGATGGGTGGATGGATGGCTTGAAGGATGAATAGATGAATGGATGGATGGATGGTTGGATGGATGGATGGATGGATAGATGGATGGATGGTTGTGTGGTTGGATGGCTGTACGGATTTAGGATGTTTGTGTATGTATATGCGTATATATTTCAAGATGTATGCATGTTTGTGTGTACATGTGTGTGCCTGTTTGTGTGTAATCTAGTAACGTGCCAAAGGTGTGAGTGATTGTGCATGTCACCGCCCCTCGATCTCAAACAGAATGTGTCACGTTATACGCTGACATATTGCCCTACCATATTGAAGCATAATCAATAATAATCTCTGGCTGTCTTCTCGTACTGTTTTCCCCCATCACTCTTTATATACAACTTTCAAGCTGTTAACATACGTTACAATTCTTTTGTTTGTCATGAATAGCTGTTGCTAGATGTCTTTATTTCTCTTCTTACTGTTTTGTGATATGTTTAAATTGAGTTTACTGATTTTGCTTTTCAAGGTACTTTCAAAACTCATATAAAATCATATTAATGGCTTCAATGACGAATTTTGTTTCTTTCTTTCTTAAATTGCGTTGTTTGGCAACCATAGGGTAAATCTGGTTGTATGTAACAAACAATAATTATTAAGTAATTAAAAACTTTCACTGTGAGCTGTGAATTTCATGTGAAATGCTTTACATCTGTCCGCGGTTGCTTGTTGCATGTTCTGAAAAATGGCGGCCTGTCGGTCCCTGAACTTACTGGGTTGCCTTATGCAGTAATGTGTGGCTGCTGGTTTTCTAGTGACTGGCGCTTCCATCGACGATGAACTGTATTTTTCGTAGCGGACTTTTGTGTCAGCATTCTAGCAGCGGCATTATGCATAGTATACCTGTGTGCACAGTATACCTGTGCTGGCTGTTGGTTTGTCGAGACTTCTGGCTGTTCCACTTTTAACTTGGGGCACTGAGGAGCATTTTGTGTGATATTCACTGGCACATGAATATAGCATATTAGGGCGACCCTTTGCCGTGAAGTTGGAACCGCGACTACCTAACTAACTAACTAACTAACTAACTAACTAACTAATTAACTAACTAACTAACTAACTAACTAACTAACTAACTAACTAACTAACTAACTAACTAACCAACCAAACAACCAACCAACCAACCAACCAACCATACAACCAACCAACAAACCAACTAACCAACTAACTAACCAACTAACTAACTAACTAACTAACTAACTAACTATCCTGATTTAATACCATTGTCATTAGCTCACATTTGAAGCCATGCCAAGATACTAGTCTGGGGATGTTGATTAAGGATAATGCTACTGACAATGATTACTTGAAGCAATAGATCGAGTACACACAAAAATCAGGCAGATGCCCAGTCTTTATCAGGCTGTGCTCTCGCTGTGTCTCTACGTGGTACAACTCAATAGATCAGCTGATTATTCTGTCTGGTACACAATGGGCGCGATCTCATTCTTTCTTACTTCTGCTTACACAGAACGATCAACACTGTTGTCAATTACTGGAACTTTCCATGGCTCATTCTAGTTTGTAATTGCACACTCGCGTTCTCCGAATATAAACAGAGTGTCACTTGCGAATACTCTGCTTTGATGTTACCGCAACGTCGGTCTTCTTATAAATCAAATCTAAGATGTTTTATTATTTTCAATATTCACTGCATCGGTCTGTGTTCTGTAGTTCGTTTTGTCTTGGTGTTTTCAAGACGATATCATAAATACGTTATGTGTGTTGCTTTCTGTTTTGTTGTTGTCAAGACGGTGTCATAAATACGTTGTTTTTGTTGCCTTCTGTTTTGGTGTTACCAGCAATTCTTGATGCTCAGAGGCACAAGTTCTTCCCGCAACAGGCTATCATAATCACAATCATGGCCAAGTCGATAGGCGTGGGTGATCATGGCTCGCATCTATTTTATCACCAGAATCATGGCTGGCATCTAATTGTATCACCAGAATCATGTGCCATGTCGATAAGCGTGGGTGGTCATGGCTGGCATCTAATTGTGTCACCAGAATCATGGCTGGCATCTAATTGTATCACCAGAATCATGGCTGGCATCTAATTGTATCACCAGAATCATGGCTGGCATCTAATTGTATCACCAGAATCATGGCTGGCATCTAATTGTATCACTAGAATCATGTGCCATGTCGATAAGCGTGGGTGATCATGGCTGGCATCTAATTGTATCACCAGAATCATGGCTGGCATCTAATTGTATCACTAGAATCATGGATGGCATCTAATTGTGTCACCAGAATCATGTGCCATGTCGATAAGCGTGGGTGGTCATGGCTGGCATCTAATTGTATCACCAGAATCATGGCTGGCATCTAATTGTATCACTAGAATCATGGATGGCATCTAATTGTATCACCAGAATCATGGCTGGCATCTAATTGTATCACCGGAATCATGGCTGGCATCTAATTGTACCACCAGAATCATGGCTGGCATCTAATTGTATCACCAGAATCATGGCTGGCATCTAATTGTATCACCAGAATCATGGCTGGCATCTAATTGTATCACCATAATCATGGCTGGCATCTAATTGTATCACCAGAATCATGGCTGGCATCTAATTGTACCACCAGAATCATGGCTGGCATCTAATTGTACCACCAGAATCATGGCTGGCATCTAATTGTATCACCAGAATCATGACTGGCATCTAATTGTATCACCAGAATCATGGCTGGCTTCTAATTGTATCACCAGAATCATGGCTGGCATCTAATTGTATCACCAGAATCATGGCTGGCATCTAATTGTACCACCTGAATCATGGCTGGCATCTAATTGTATCACCAGAATCATGGCTGGCATCTAATTGTGTCACCATAATCATGGCTGGCATCTAATTGTATCACCAGAATCCTGGCTGGCATCTAATTGTATCACCAGAATCATGGCTGGCATCTAATTGTATCACCAGAATCATGGCTGGCATCTAATTGTATCACCAGAATCATGGCTGGCATCTAATTGTATCACCAGAATCATGGCTGGCATCTAATTGTATCACCAGAATCATGGCTGGCATCTAATTGTGTCACCATAATCATGGCTGGCATCTAATTGTACCACCTGAATCATGGCTGGCATCTAATTGTAGCACCAGAATCATGGCTGGCATCTAATTGTATCACCAGAATCATGGCTGGCATCTAATTGTGTCACCATAATCATGGCTGGCATCTAATTGTGTCACCATAATCATGGCTGGCATCTAATTGTATCACCAGAATCATGGCTGGCATCTAATTGTGTCACCATAATCATGGCTGGCATCTAATTGTATCACCAGAATCATAGCTGGCATCTAATTGTACCACCTGAATCATGGCTGGCATCTAATTGTACCACCTGAATCATGGCTGGCATCTAATTGTACCACCTGAATCATGGCTGGCATCTAATTGTACCACCTGAATCATGGCTGGCATCTAATTGTATCACCAGAATCATGGCTGGCATCTAATTGTATCACCACAATCATGAGCCATGTCTATAAGCTAGGGTGTCATGGCTGGCATCTAATTGTATCACCACAATCATGGATCAGGTCTCCGTTCTTGTCCCGATTATGCCACATGACCAAGTCAGCTAGATCTTGGCTCTTTTCCCATCACTTGACAGTTGTCATCAAGTTTTCTCTTTTCCCATCACTTGCAAGTTGTCACCAAGTTTTCCAGACTTTTGTTTCTCCTCATATTATAACGAAAACATCCTGAATGTCTATGTTTATGTTTTTCTAATTAAATTACGGTTTTCATTTGTTTCTTGCAGGACTTGTTTATTTTTTTTTTTTTCCTGTCTGTCCATTGTATTCTTAGCATTTTCCTTATAAACCACATTTCCACTGTCATTAGAAGTGTCTAACCTTATCAGATAATTGTCCTTGTTTTATATTTAATACAGCAGTATTGTTTCTATATGTCACTTCAGCCCTCTTTTTCTTAATGCAATTGATAGCTTTTGGTCAGTATATTTTCCATCTTGCAAAAGGCTGTCTTTGCCATAGGGATTCTTGTATTTATCTCTACAAGGTCTGTTCTGACAGATTGTATGACTGTTTCGAAATAGCTTAGCTTATTCATTTGTGTAAGAATGTTCCCTTTTATTTGGCTGTTACTTTGTGGTATTTCTTTCATCTAGGAGACGGCCGTAATCTCGCGTTTATACGCACACATTCAGTTACCTTCTCCTCTCTACTAAGTCTTAACCGGAAGCTTCAGACATCTGACGTCACAATAACGACTGTTATGTTATGTTATGTTATGTCACGTTATGTATGCTATTCGACATCACTGCACATAGGGCATTCCCATAGAAACCATCCCAGAGTATCTCTGCTTACTGTTTTCATGAGAACTTGGTTATGATATCTCCTCTCTTGACTTCGAAGCCGACATTAACGTGATTGGTCAGACTTCGCTCGCAATTCGTGTAGTCGAACTAGCGTCAGGGTCTCATCAGTTTCCGCCTACCGAATCCGTACTGCATTAATATTGTATGTCAGCCTGTCCATGCTTCTTCCCGTTTGTAATGGTATAATACATGTGATCTGGTCTACACGTTCATTACCTTTTCCTCTGGCACGTCCGGGTGCGTACATCCAGGTGAGGTATGTGGTACGCAACTCTCGAATGCTGTCTATCCATTTGTAGTGGAGACTGCAGGTGGCTATTCTCTGTAGTACGTCTGATACGTTTATCACGTATGTGACTTCTTGTTCTGCTGCCCATTCTAGCACCGTGGAGACAGTCTATAGTCATGTTTGATGTAGTTGCGTGGAACGCCCAGCAATACTCTTTGATTCTTTTCACAATTTCTTGTACTGTGTACGCCGACAATGGCCTTGAACTGCACATCACAGTCCCACCTGTGTAGATATTGATGTCTTCTGGACGTGAGTGCTCTTCTACCAGTTCTCGAATCTTGGCGTCGACCGATGACAAAACTAACCTCTGCAGTATCACCGAAGTGTACACTAAAGACTAAAGAGATAACTCGACTAAACCTTGATTTTCAGTTTAAGAAACAATGACGAATGACTGGCACCTTGCCGTCTTGACAGACGATTTTTTGTAAAACAGAGTTATGTTCTTCCATAGCACAAAGCCTGGGTTGAATTTAGAGACCATGTGTTGCCCATGCAGCAAGATCCCTCCCTCGGACTGCCTGGTTTACTCCAGACGAAAGCTAACACCAATACGTCTGGAATAAGACAAGCTACAGAAGATGCAGAATCAGCAAAGCAATGCTCTTTCTGTCCGCCTTGTCGGAGCTTCAAACCTAAACCAGTTGCCGACCAAAGCTTAGGGTCTGGTCTGCCATCCCATGACATTTGTCTTTAGGTTGCATTACCTCACCCGAGGATAAGGCTTGAACCCTCTCAATTTCCCCCATACGCCGGAAGCCGTTGGCACAATGTGAGGTGTCGGATTTGGTGATCACCTCCCAGCATTTGGCGCTAACAGAAAGCAGGAAATATCGTCTAATGTCATACGGTAGCTCAGTCATATCTGACTAAGACCTGACTGTAATGATGAATATACTGAAGGAAATATCAGTACAACGTGGTAACAATATAAACAAAATATTGCCGACCATTTTACCCTATTATGGCGTACTGGGCATATGGGAATGGACACGTGTGTTAACTGACCCAGCAGCACCGCAAGGCTGGTATGGTTTTTCTCCAACCGGCCTCCTTCACTTCCCCAGACGTGTCCTGGTAGTCTAGGCTGCGGTGTTAATTATGCCTTTGTCAACAGACCCCACCACTCCCCCTTCCCGGAGGGAGAACATTTCACTGCGATATTTACTGGACTGTTTCCTAAAACGATATGGGATAAGTACACATCTAACACACTTACCTAGAAGTTTATACAAAAACTGTGAATATACGGTAAGAACAAATGGAAGTCACTCATTATCCTTCGCCATAAGATCCGGAGTACGACAAGGTTGTGTCCTGTCCCCTCTTTTGTTCACAACATATTTGGACAACATATGTAAAAACAAACCAGCCAAACAGAGACCACAACAACGCCGCATGACGAAAGAACACAGAAAAATAACCAACGAAAAATTGCACCATTAACGAACTCATATTTGCGGACGATCAAGCACTAATAGCAAAATCAGAAGCAGAATTACTGTGGACAGAAGTCCACATAAATAGCCTATACGAAGTGTGTAAGGAGATTAACATGAACATTAGCATCAGTAAAACAGAGGTAATTACTGAAAAAGAGAAAAGAAAAATTACAACAACGAAAATGAGATTGCCGGGAAAAATACTAAACGTATAAAAAAGAGAAAAAATCAGAAACGAAAAAAAAAAAAAAAATCTGAACTAAAGTGGGAAGCAGAACTAGATTTCATAAAAAAAAAAAAACACAGCAAGTTACATGATTTGGCCATACAGCTAGGCTACCAACTAACATTATACCACAAAAAGAAATGATGTACAGACCAAACGGAACCAGGAGAATAGGCCGACCATGTAAACGATGGATACAGAAAAAAAAAGTCCATGGGAATCACATCACGGTGTATGAAGCCCAGAAAGGGGCACTTTCTCGCTGTTTATGCTACACCACGTCACCTCAAGGTACAAGAGGTTCAAGATGAGTTTTGATGAGATGAGATGAGATGAGTATTTTTTGGGTGGCCATGGGCATTGGTTGCTTAGAAGGGGGACCGGGGGGGGGGGGGTGAGAAACAATATACTGAGTGATAAAAATATATGACAGGTAAGAGGTGATAGAAACACGTGAGGGTGATAGTCACGACAGATCCGCCAGCTGATATTGAAATAATGACCTGCGTTTGTGTTGTAGGTGCGTTCGTTAGGTTTCATAAATAAAAGTTTATGTGATAAAGTATAGTAACGAATGTTGTCTGAGGGAGTTAGGAGGCTAGACATGGGAATGAACGTTATTCACAGACGTTAAAGGGAAACAGTAATAAGCTAGAAGAAAATATACAAATAGAATATTAGTGTTGATCTGAAATTACCGAGGGATTAACAGATGCTTCACATTTGAACTATACCCGTGACAATGTGTTTTAATTGTTTCAGCTTACGTATTATTCATTTATTCACGTGATATGTCGGCTCCGTGGCGTCAGGTTCCGTACGTGGTTTGTGATTCCCCATACCCGCGCTCGAAACACAACTGCGCGCGATTTGGCAGCATATTGCGTTGCGTTGGCCTTTTACGAAATGGTATGGGCGCCGGTACTTCCGAAAGCAATGGCAAACTACTAAACGTAAATTTGTCAAGATATCATCATCATCATCAAGTGCCATGCCGACTGGCGTAGGCGTTCATGTCTCTCCACAGATCTCGGTCTTTGGTGTTCTGGATCAACTCTGCCTGATATCCCTCCATGCCACCGTCGCAATCCATCCAACATCATTTCTCGTGGTTTGCTTCTGCCTCTCTTCCCCTCGATATTTCCAGTTGTCACGATGTTCTCCAACACCTCTCTTCTCATCACGTGACAAAAACAAATATGTTTGTCTCTTTCTTATTGTTGTATATAATGTTCTAGTTTATTAGCCTCTTTCAGACAGTCGTTGTTAGTTACTTTGGCAGTCCAAGGAATTCGCAACATTCGTCTAAGGAACCACATCTCTGTTGCTTCCAATCTCTTCGTAATGTGATCATTTACATTCCAAGATTCACTGCCATACAAGAAAGCAGGCTCTATATAGCACTTCAGCACTCTCTATCTTACATTCAATGATAGTGACATATTGCATAAGATATTCTTCATTTTCTGAAATGAAGCCTTTGCTTGCCCTATTCTTCTCTTAATCTCCGTTGTGCATCTTCCATCTGATGTTATAAATGTCTATAGATATTTAAAACTATCCACTTGGTGAAGAATGTTCTCTTCTATCTCTATTTCACATTTGGGTGTTATTCGTTTATTTGATATCACCATTGTTACTGTTTTATTTATATTCAAGGAGAGTACTTTCTTTGCACTCTCTGTTACTACAATATCCAACAATTGTTGTAAATCTGTTGCATTATCCGCTATCAATGCTGTGTCATCTGCATAGTGTATATTATTTATATTATAACCTCAGAATGTTATTCCTGGCATCTCTTTGATCTCTCTCATTATTACTTCGCTATAGAGGGAGAAGTTATCCGGTGACAAAACACATCCCTGTGCCAAGATATCACAACAGCAAAAAAAAAAAAAAGAAAATTGCTGGTGTTAACTGCAAGGTCCTGTAAAGGATATGCAACTAACTTAACTCACTTCATATGATATATATCTGATGATAAATCTGCAGTATGCACCAGAGAGCATGAGGTGTGAAATATGCCAGGCAATAAGTCGTGCAACATATTGTTTGTGGCTTCAGTGTTTCAATTGACTAAGAGACTATATTGTTTGATAAGAAAATAGATCGGGGGACTTGTATTTCTTGTGTTGAAATAGTTAATGTCTCGTTTCAATTGTCCAGCTTGTAGTACAGGAGACCTAGCAGGTAAAGCAGTACAGAAACCTGTATACGCCTTTGGCCAATTTGTTATATGGTGTTAGGAACATAATACAGCCCATTCGTGCTCGGCAGCTGATGTAGTCAGTGTCTGCTGTCCTGGACATTATCTCATGCCCATTTTAAACAGGGTCAACCTTGGGCGTCCGGGTACATTAATCATCATCATCTACCTTGACATTTTGCATGGGCGATCATTCTTCTGACAATATCATGTGTCAGTTTGTGCGCTTTCACCCTTCAGTGACAAGACACAAGGTTCTCAAGTATTTTCTTTCTCCCTCTTGCTCTATCTCTTTTTCCAAAATATTTCCAATTGTCACTGAATGTTATCATTTTGTCTTCTTGTATTATGGTCAGAAATGACGACTGTCTCATTCTGATGTTTAGGATAAGGTGTCTTTGTATCTTAGCCTTTTTCAAAAACATTTAGATTTCTGATTTTGTCTGTCTAATGGATTTTCAGTAGTCTTCTGTAAGACCACGTCTTGGAAGCTTCCGTGGATGCTCTTTATTTGTTGACTATTTGTGTTACATCATATGTTACAACTAGTTCTATATAACTTTAAAGATTTATTTCTCTAATCTACATGACAAGGATGTTATGCATACGATGTTCTTCATCTATAACACAGATGCCGCTTTTCATATTCTGTTCTCTATCTCCGTGATACATCTTCTATCCGATAACAACCACGTGTCTAGACATTTAAATGTCTACACGTACCCCAAATATAAAAAAAAAGAGCACTATTTACTTAAAGTGTATACAAATTCAAGATCCGTTTCTTTGATATAGCGAATATGTTGAATAAGCAGTCATGGACCAACACAAGCGGTGGTCATTGAGAGGATGCGAGTTAGTTGCTTGGGCAGCTATCTCTATAAAATACTTTCGGAGGGAAAGAAGCGCCACACATAACCTCTTTTCCCTGTTGTCTTGCAGGGTCTGTCTTTAAAAATCCTACAAACCATACACAAAGGGACGGAAGTCAATGGAAATCACCATTGTATTATCCGTTGTTAATTATGCTTCTTGCCGGTCTCCCTGGCGTAGGTGTTAAGGACGTTGTTAGTAATCCCGTATACTCTCGTACGAAACACAGCTGCGCGAGATTCAGCAGCGGATCACGTCGCGTTTGTTACTTACGGAGGTATGTGAGCCGGTCGTTCAGAAAGGAATTGCAAACTACTGAACGTAAAAACTTGCTAAGACATCAACAGCATCTGAAACATGCTGGTGTTAACTGCAATGTCCTGTAAAGGATGTGCGAAAAAACAAAATTATGCTACTTATGTCTCCCTTGGGCACATAATGAGGATAAATAAAACTTGAAATCTTAGTGACAACTGGCGAACTTTAGGGAAAATAGAAAGGGTAAAGCAGAGAGATAAATTTCTAGATTACCTGGCCACACGACATCTATATCTATAATACAGAGTGTATGTGGCTTTGTAGCCGGTCTCTCTGGCTGTGGGGTTACAACACTTTCTCTCTGTAATCCCGTTTATCACGCAGAGTCTCGCAGCGGAGCGAGAGCTGAGGTGGTTCGACCCCCGCTCATGACTTGCGGGATACTGAGCCGGCCGCTCAGAAAGCAATGGCAAACTACTGAGCGTAATCTTGCCAAGAGATCAACAGACAGCTGAAAGATGCTGCTGTTGACAGCTAAGTCCTGTAAAAGGATACGCAAAACATTTAGAAGCATGTGGCTTTGTGGTCAGCTATGTATTGGATGCGTTCGATAACGGTACATCCGATTGAGATGAAATTTTCTACACGTCTTCCTTTCATTCCTGTGCAACCGACTGTAATAGTTTCTTAGTGTAAAATCTTCTACTTATTTAATAACATTTACTTTTTCATTTTTCATTATATAATTTCTATATAGCAGGGGGACTTCACTCTAGAAAAGTTATTTCAAGGGGCATAACTTTTAATAACATTTCTATATACTTTATAGTCATATTGTTGGACTTACTTGCACTATTGTTAAACTCTTTGTCTATAGTTATTTTCAGGCATATGAGTTATAATAAATAATGATATAATCTTTAAGGCATTTTCAAAGTTTTCATAAAAATAAAACATAATGCATAACATTGTAACCCATCTTTTTCAGCTTAAAGAACTTATCAACTGTCATGTCGGTGATTAAAAACAGTTTTCATTAAAAATAATGAATGGTGTGTGGAAGGACATTCTTTTAAGTTACTGTGCGCCAGGAGCTGGGCGAAACCACGCCGGGTCAGATAGATAGACAGACAGACAGATAGTCGGGAACGGAAGCTTATTTGACTACTTATATGAATTAAATGACATGCTCCCCACCAGGGACTGGGTGAAGCCGGGCCGGGTCAGACAGACATACAGATAGACAGACAGACAGTCGGGAACGGGAGAGCTTATATGACTACGTATATGAATTAAATGAGATGCTCCCCACCAGGGACTGGGTGAAGCCGGGCCGGAACAGACAGACAGACAGATAGACAGACAAACAGATAGTCGGGAACGGGAGAGCTTATATGACTACGTATATGAATTAAATGAGATGCTCCCCACCAGGGACTGGGTTAAACCGGGCCGGGTCAGACAGACAGACAGACAGATAGACAGACAGACAGATAGTCGGGAACGGGAGAGCTTATATGACTACTTATATGAATTAAATGAGATGCTCCCCACCAGGGACTGGGTGAAGCCGGGCCGGGTCAGCCAGACAGACAGACAAACAAGCAGACAGACAGACTGATAGATAGGTAGATCCCCTCCAGGGCCTGGGCGAAGCTGGGCCGGGTCAGCTAGTAATCGATAAAAGTGGACAGACCTAATCGAAAACGTTGGTTATCGTGTGAAAACACTAACTATGACCGCCTACGCTTTGTCGACATGGCACATGATGCTGAGTGTACAATCTACAATCCCATCCCTCCTCGTGGATTAGTTAGCAAAGAAAGACGCCATTAACAACATCAGATCAAGCTGTCACACTCCACGACCCCACCCATCTCTGTCGATTACAAGCAACATGGCGTAGGATGTAAAATAATCGTAAAACATAAAACGGGGAAGCCATTCTCGTAAAAAACAGTTATGGAGGGAAACTCCCTTCAATCAACACGTTGTGTAATGTCAGTCTGCTGCTGTGATTTCCATCCTGTTGACTGATTATCAATAACAGTATGAGGCTCCGTGGTGATAACAGTTGGAGTCTCCATGGTGATAACAGTTGGATGCTCCGTGGTGATAACAGTTGGAGTCTCCGTGGTGATAACAGTAGGAGTCTCCGTGGTGATAACAGTTGGAGTCTCCGTGGTGATAACAGTTGGAGTCTCCGTGGTGATAACAGTTGGAGTCTCCGTGGTGATAACAGTTGGAGGAACCGTGGTGATAACAGTTGGAGTCTCCGTGGTGATAACAGTATGAGGCTCCGTGGTGATAACAGTTGGAGGAACCGTGGTGATAACAGTTGGAGTCTCCGTGGTGATAACAGTAGGGGTCACCGTGGTGATAACAGTAGGAGGCTCCGTGGTGATAACAGTTGGAGGCTCCGTGGTGATAACAGTTGGAGTATCCGTGGTGATAACAGTTGGAGGAACCGTGGTGATAACAGTTGGAGTCTCTGTGGTGATAACAGTTGGAGGAACCGTGGTGATAACAGTTGGAGTCTCCGTGGTGATAACAGTAGGAGGAACCGTGGTGATAACAGTTGGAGTATCCGTGGTGATAACAGTTGGAGGAACCGTGGTGATAACAGTTGGAGTCTCCATGGTGATAACAGTTGGAGGAACCGTGGTGATAACAGTTGGAGGAACCGTGGTGATAACAGTTGGAGTCTCCGTGGTGATAACAGTTGGAGGCTCCGTGGTGATAACAGTTGGAGTCTCCGTGGTGATAACAGTTGGAGTATCCGTGGTGATAACAGTAGGGGTCACCGTGGTGATTGTGACGAGTTCACCTTGGGTAGCGAGAGTGAACCACCCCCTAGGTGTCTCTGGCACTCCCGTGTATTCTAGCCCCAGGGGTTGGATGAGCAGATACACCTTTTTCCTCTGTGGTTGATCTCATATTAGTTAATTACGTCTACAAGCCCCTCCAGATTCTAGACCCCCACTAACTACCTACACCTGTGGAACAATGAACACTGAGGCATCGTCCGAGACCACACTCAATCATTATACAAAGAGCAAGTCAACTTACATAAAGTTTATTCTACCCTTGAGAATATAGAACTGAAATGAACATCCTGATAGAAGAATCTATTTACACAAATAGAAGATAGAGTAGAGATAGACTCAGAGATGTAGGTATCTTCATCGAGTTGAGAAGTAGATTGGATGCAGATGTCCCGTCCAGTCGGTCCGCCACTCACCCGGCTTCCTTCCAGTGAGATGACTAGAACCTTGGAGACCACTCTGTCTCCAGAGCGTAGATCCACAACACTAGAGTCACTGCTGGACCACACTTCACTGGACCAACTGCATCTATATCACTCCCACGGAGTCACTGTTAATACACTTCTCGCACAATACCAGTTGGGAGACAATCCTCCTGGACTTGACTCCAAGTAGTCGTTACTTCGAAGAACTAAACGAATCACTGACCAAGCTAATGGTCTGTCCCTTATCACACAGTCTTACTGCAGAACCGCTATGGTATTGACCAATTTAATGGTCCCTTTATCACAGCACCGGAACATGAATGGAAAAGTGTCACGGACCAATTCAATGGTCTCCTACAGTCACAATGCTTGTAGAATCAGATATGGCTACTAAAATGTTACTGAGTTCTTGGATAACACAGTTGATAATCTTGATACTGCAACAGTACATTAATAGAATCAGACATCTATTTCACGGCAACAATTCAGGTTGGACTATAATCCCATAGTCCCTTCCACCGGGTTACCTTGACACATGTCACTACTTGGTGAAGTTCTTCTCAAGACCTGCCACTAGACCTGTCCAAAGAACCATTCAAGTGTCTGAAGATCAGTTACTTCTGCGTTTAGGCAGAACCCCCGTCAAACTAGACGGACCGGTGTTCCCTGTCGTTGAGCATGATTACTCAACATGCTGAACTGTTCATCACAAAACAGAGTGTCGTCTATTTATCAGAACAATCACAAACCAACACTTCTCACACGGGCACCTTCAGGGTGGTTGTATGTCTTGAGGCAACCTTCACTCATGGTGAATCAATATTGGGTACCTAATGTGGTTGAGTCTGGCGTGATAAGTAAAGAACTGAACCCTTCGCTCTGTCACACGAAGTGGTTTCCTGCCAACAACATTATAGTTGACTGGTTCCTCAACAGGCAAACTCCTGAAAAGGAAGAGCGACCGGTGAGAGTATACTGGCCCAAACATAAGTCCACATGCATCCTACCAATACCTACTCAACCCTCAGTCATGCTACTTAGTTATGCATATAACTAAAGCATTATCTCTATCTGGAGAGTAGTACAGCATGGGTTTGCAAATGTCAGCTGGCCTCACAGAACAGCCCGTCAAACAGAGCAAGAAATCAGAATGACGAGTCTGATCTTTGGTCTCACCTCTCCCTAATCATCTACCAGTCGTCGCTAACGTCAGTAGTGATACAAGGCTGTTATTATAGTTCTAAGTTAATCGAACTAAACATAAGTAAAGAGTCCCTAGACTCGGTCCTAACATCATCAATGTACATTAAGAAACATAAGCTGGATCAATATCCCATCCCTCGGGATATAGGAATAGGACAAGATCACATCCACTATGTACACAAGCCTGTTTGCTGGTGGGACCACCTGCCCCTGCCCTAGCAAACTCTTCTTATCAGACTCTGCCTTAGAGTCAAGAAGCCTTCTTGAAAATACATGTTCCCCACATGTTCCAAGGGAAATCTTCCAGTTCTGTCCTCCCCAAGTGGGTTAGCCTTGGCATGGATGGAACTTCATCGTTGGCTTGGCCTACCAACACATACTTTCATAACTTGCGTTTACCTCCCCCATATTCTATATTTCCCCAGTCTCATGCAGCCTCCTAGCATCCTTCCATACTTCCAGCACCGGAGCATTCACTCGCACTAGCGCCAGTACGAAAGAGACAGGATAGCTGAGACAAGATTTCAGAACGCACATTTATATCGCGACGGCACGCAGTGTTATCTCGCGACGACCTATTCGGCGTTCGGACTTACTCCAGGAAGTATCACATGCCATAACCTAATATATATACACACAATGTCCCATCATATATATATATATAAATATAGCACCAAAGCAACTTACCTTGACACAGAAATCCGCTGTTCCACACAATGAATTCACTATTAAGTTATTACACCATAGTTACATCATTCCTGGTGGCACAGAACTAAGTTCTTCCTTTACTTAGTAACTAAGCACAATTTTGTCTGAAACTCCACCTACCAACTTACCTGGTTTTCTAACCGTTCTTCGGGCTTCAGCAACTGCCTGAACTAATCTAGGTTTCCAGCCGGCACAAGTAACTAGGTTTTATTCTAACACAGCAACCTAATGTATGTAACGATTGTCAAAATATGTTACACATATTTGGAACCCAAATAGCCTACAACACAATACGGCGTTTCTAACAGCTGTTTCGCGAGCACACGGTAAACAAACACGATTCGCCATCAACTGCGTTATCGATCGGTTTGCTAATTAGTATGCCAGGACATCCGCATAGGTAATGAGGTTAGAACAATGGCGTGTGGAACACACGTACAAAGTTAAATGATTTAAACAATTATCTACCTGTATTGGACAACCAGACCTCCAGACAGCTCCGAACTGTTTCAAGGGCTTCTCATCTTCCTTGATCTTACAGTCAGCCGAATAATGGTTGAGGGGAGACGCACACAAAACGGCTCACATTCGGCCTGCGTCTATTCTGTGGCAACGACAGTAAGTGAATGACTGATTTAGCCACATTCCCGCTTCGTGCCAACTCAATGCGCACTAGAAGCGAGTGCTTCTCGAGAAAAGATACTTTCTCGGGAAAACCGTCATTCCCCGCCTAGAGTTTCTAGATCTCTCTGCACGAGAATTTAGAGCGATACCCAGCATCACGGGTTACTCGAATTTCGGTGTTTCGAGAATATTCTAGATCGTAAGTCCTTCATCGGCTTCCCTCAGTCTATTCTTAGCTGGGAAAGTCCCCGATGACGCGCCAAAATAGTGCGGAATCTTGACGACCCAAGACAGATAATCGCGTTTTGTCACAGTGATAACAGTAGGAGGCTCCGTGGTGATAACAGTTGGAGTCTCCGTGGTGATAACAGTAGGAGGCTCCGTGGTGATAACAGTTGGAGTCTCCGTGGTGATAACAGTTGGAGTCTCCGTGGTGATAACAGTTGGAGTCTCCGTGGTGATAACAGTTGGAGTCTTCGTGATGATAACAGTAGGAGGGTCCGTGGTTATAACAGTTGGAGTCTCCGTAACAATAACAGTAGGAGTCTCCGAAACGATAACAGTAGGAGTCTCCGCGGCGATAACAGTAGGAGTCTCCGTGGCGATAACAGTAAGAGTCTCCGTGGTGATAACAGTAGGAGTCTCCGTGGCGATAACAGTAGGAGTCTCCGTGGCGATAACATTAGGAGTCTCCGTGGCGATAACAGTAGGAGGCACCGTGGCTATAACAGTAGGAGTCTCCGCGGCGATAACATTAGGAGTCTCCGTGGCGATAACAGTAGGAGTCTCCGTGGCGATAACAGTAGGAGTCTCCGCGGCGATAAAGGTAAGGGTCCCCGCGGCGATAACAGTAGGAGGCACCGTGGCTATAACAGTCGAGTGCTCCGTGGCTATAACAGTCGGGGTCTCCGTGGAAAAAACAGTCGGGGTCTCCGTGGAGATAACAGTTAGGGTCGACCCAGAATGTCCGTTAAATTTACAACAAAAGTATGTCTCGCTGGCTATTTGAACATGACGACCAGACTGGCCAACAGACTTGGTAACTACAGCTTTCAGTTTGTATTTTTTTTTTTTTGTTCGCATACCCTTTACATGACATCGCTGTCAACACCAGCATCTTTCAGCTGATTGTTGATTTCTTGGCAAGATTACGCTCAGTAGTTTGCCATTGCTTTCTGAGCGACCGGCTCAAATACCCCGTAAGTTACCTACGCTAAGAGAACCGCTACCGATTCTCGCTCACGTCACGTTGCTCACGAGAGTATACGGGATTACGGAGAAAGTTGTGTAACTCCTACACCATGGAGACCGGCACCAGTTTGTATACTGTTCACACACAAAAAAAAAAGAAAAAAAAAGAAACTCATAGCTATCGGGGGCACATACATAGCCATAATTATGATAGTATTATGACTACCTTTTTAATGTAATGAGTTAATTGTTTAAATTGCACACAACAATACATCAGGGTTCAAACAATCAATTGACAGTTGTTTTGCATCTGGGTCACGAGAGTTATTAGGCGTACGGGCTTTCCCGTTAGTATTGTGTGTGGCCTCATCTTGCATCGATCAGCGACTGGCATCTCCAGGGCATGGATGCGATCAGACATCTGATGTGAGCCTGTGGGATGGCTGCCGACTCTTCCTGGAGTGCCTGGAACAGTTCACGACGATTGGCTGGAGGAACGTCTCGGCGACAAGCAAGTCTATGCAGCTCATCCCACATGTGCTCAATCGGACTTATTTCTGGAGACAGGGATGGCCAGGGAAGGGTGAAAATGTTGCTTGCAGTCAGGAACTTCGTGGTCAACAGTGCACAATGGAGTCTGGCATTGTCCTATTGAAACACAGACCATTTGGTAGCCAAAAGTGGAAGGGCATGGGGTCGAAGAATTTCATTGACGTGTCGTGGGGCATTCAAGCCTCCTTCAATGTGAACCAATTGACTCCTTCCGCTGTAACTGATCATTCTCCACACCACTGCACCTCCATCACCATAAGGCGGAGCTTCTTTACCGAAATTGTGGGCAAAATGTTCATTTCACCTGTGGTATACCCACCTCCGACTATCATGACGCGGCAACAATACAAAAGATTCGTCACTAAACCATACACATTTCCATTGGTTGTCTGCTGCCCAAGTGTGATGATACTGGTTAGCCGAAAGAAGTCGGTCTTGGCGATGGCGGCGTGTAAGGACAGGTCGACGATGAGGTCGTTGTGCCCGAAGTCCAGCATCATGCAGTCTATTCCGGACAGTTTGAGCAGACACATAACGCCCCGCAGGCAATGGCTGGGCTGTCGAGGAAGATGTTGTAAACCTGTCTCTGAGGTGACGAAGCTGAATAAAGCGATCATACGCTGCTGTTGCCACTCTGGGTCGTCCACTGCGATGCCGGTCTTCAACTGAGCCAGAGGCTTGGAACCGTGCCAAAGTGGACTGATGGTACTCTGATGCACGTTTAGATGCCTGGCAACCTGACTTTGACTCTCGCCTGCATGCAGTCGGCCAATAGCAATGTTCCTTAAATTTATCGATAGAGACGCAATAGATGTTTGCTCGAGAATAAACTGAATTGTTTTGTGTAGCATTATCCTTTTATAGGGTTTCAGTTGCGTAGTCAGTGAATAGTGTTCGCCCCAAATGTTGTTGCTTTCACGTGCGCGCATCATGAGCTGTGGTACAAGTCTTTTCATAACCACTATTGACCACTGCATTGTAACGATTAAAAACACGGACGCAATTCAGGTTAACACGTGCATTTGACACTGTAAAGAACATCTGAGTCTGGTTTTTATATACCCTAGCACTAAATTGTGCTTACAAACTCATAAAAACGCACCCTCGGATAGCTATGCGTTACTTTTTTAGAACAGTATGTGTTGTCTAGTGAGCCAAGGCCTGCAAAGAGGCTCGGTAACTACAGCTTTCAATGTGTATGTTGTCTAGTGCGCCCTCAAGTCTCTACTTCTTCTGCTACTGCTATGAACGTTAAACATATTTTTTTTTTTGCATATCCCTTACAGGACGTTGCAGTCAACATCAGCATTTTCAGCTGCTCTTGATGTACTAGGCAAGATTACGCTCAGTAGTTTGCCATTACTTTCTGAGCGACCGGCTCACATACCCCGTAAGTTACCAACGCGGCGAGACTCAGGTTACGTTACTCACGAGAATATACGGGATTACGGAGAAAGACGTTAACTCTAGGCCAAAGAGACCGGCAATATCCGTTAAACCGAGACCGTTAAACAAGACGTACCTGTTTATTTGTGAACAGTGGTTGGACAAGAACAGTTATGGGAGGCACAGTTATTGCTAGAAGAAGCAGGAGACAAGCATCACGCAGGTCAACTGGGGACATTGCTGACACCTTGGGCATGAACATTCACAGGCAGGAGAACTGGCGAAGAATCCAGAGATTTCTCTGCGGACCGTGATGGGAGGGACATTCTGCGCGGAGTCTGCACGATTTTGCTCCCTAACAGTGTCTATCTGGGAGACTTCTTGGCGGGCCATGATGAGAGCGGTGATTTGCGATGGAACTGCACGATTTCGCCCACGAACAGTGTCTTTTTGGGAGACTTCTCGGCGGGCCATGATGAGAGCACGAGTTGCCAGTTCGTGATGAGGAAAACATTAGATTTCTGATTTTGTCTGTCTAATGGATTTTCAATATGAAATGGAAACAAATAGGTATATTTAGCTCCTACGAGAAGAAACTTACTTAACACAAACACGTTGCACATACCTTACAAGGTGATCCATCGTATCCCGAAATACAGGTGAAAATCAAAAAATCCAAAATCAGATGCAATAAATATATAAAATGAATAATAAATTAAAATAAAATACACACAAATGCGTACAAAACGACACACAGGACGGCCGACGTTTCGATTTTCAGAATCTTTGTCAAGAACATGACAACAAAGATAGATAAAACAACGAAATACCGAAATCAAAGAAACAAGACACAACTACTCCGTTCCTATGTGGGACAGAAAAAAGGGGATTTAATGGATTTTCAGTAGTCTTCTTTAAGACCACGCCTTGGAAGCTTCCGTGGATACTTTTTGTATGGTTACATCATATGTTACAACTAGTTCTATATAACTTTAAAGATTTATTTCTCTAATCTAAATGACAAGGATGTGATGCATACGATGTTCTTAATTTTATAACGCAGATGCCGCTTTTCGTATTCTGTTCTTTATCTCGTATTATGTTCTTTACGAGTTGCCACTACGTGATGAGGAAAACATTTAGATTTCTAATTCGGGTACAATCCCCAGCGCTGGCTGCATTTCTTTTTTCTCACAGGCAGAATGTCTCTGGTGTCGAGCCAGTCTCATAGAATGGGTATCGGATATTGTTCACAAGTTTCTGAGAATTGTTGAGTTGAGTCATTCTCATACGTGCTCGGTCCACATCATCAACGGCCAGCGAGAGTCCCTTACCTCGAAGTACTAAGTATAGGCCAGATCCTCTGGCAGCACCATTCTCTAAGCCATGATGAGTTATCTGTTCTGCCACACTATACACATGATCCTAGAGGATCTTAACCACTATCGTGCGCCAATAGCCCAGCCTAGTGGTGCAGATCCAGTCAATCCTTCCGCTTGTTCGTTTCCCAACACTCCAGTATGCCCTGACAAAAGAAGCTTCAACAGATGCTAAATATCTTTGATCTGTGAACTGAAGCATGATTGTTCAGCTGTTTCAGCTTCTAGTTGAAGTTATTACGTTCTGTTGTTGTCCACAGATACATTCCACGCGCAAATACTTGGCACCTCGCAAGTTCTAAGAACATTCCGTAATACAAGTGTGTCCCTTGGCTGGCCATGCAGGTTCCGCTTGACTGAGTTTACCACAGTTAGAAAAGGCAGCGGAGAAACATGTTTGTTTCAGGTAAGAAAACAATGACACGAAGACTATAACGCTTGCCAGAGTTTGCTTGTCTGAGATCATCATCATGATATCGTGTGCCTTGCCAACTGCCGTAGGCGTTCACGTCTCTCCCCATATCTCGGTCCTTGGTGTTCTAGATCCACTCTGCAGCTTATATTCCCCAATGCCACTGTCTTAGCCCGTCTAGTATCATTTCTCTTGGTCTGCTCTGCCTCTTTTTCGACTGATCTTTCCAATGTAAATATGTTCTCCAATGCTACTCTTCTTAACACACGACTAAAGAAAGCCGTTTGTCCCTTTCTTATAGCTATATATAATGTTTTAGTTTAATTAATCTCTTCAAGTCAGTCAATGTTTGTTACCCTGCCTGTCCAAGGTATTCGCAACATTCATCGCAGGAACAGCATCTATGTTGCTTTCAATCTATTCATAATATGTTCATTCGCGTGTCATGATTCGCAGCCATACAGCAAAACATGGTCTATATAAGATTTCAGTAGACTGTGTCTAACATTCAATGATACTGATTTATTACTATGGCAGCGAATCTTGGAATTAAATGAACAAATTAGGAAGAACTTAGAAGCAACAGAGATGTGGTTCTTGAGACAGTTATTGCAAATTCCTTGGACTGTCAGAGTGACTAACAACGACTGCCTGAAAGAGGCTAATGAAACTAGAACATTATATACAACAATAAGAAAGAGACAAACAGCTTTCTTTGGTCATGTGATGAGAAGAGAGGCATTGGAGAACATTGTGACAACTGATCGAGGGGAAGAGAGGCAAAGGCAGACCAAGAGAAATGATGCTGGACGGATTGAAACGGTGGCATGGAGGAATATTATCAGCAGAGTTGATCCAGAACACCAACGATGATGATGATGATGATAATTTTCATTTTATGAAAAACATGTTTCGCTTTTTTGTATTCAGCTGTTAATTTCAATTGTGCATCTTCCATCTGATGTTGTAAATGTCAAGATTAAAGATACTTAAATTTATTATCTTGGTTAAGCATTGTCCCTCTCTATAGTTATCTCATAGTTTGGTATCGTCATTTTCTGTAATATTTGTCTAAAATACATAACTAAAAGGTAAATGCAGACCCCCGGTTGATACTACCGTTTGTATGTGAACTTTAGGCGTGCATATATTGTAGGTCTTTTATAGACCAGTCCAACTTTTTGTGACTAGAGTAGCTGTTACGTGAAGGAAATATTACCTTCCATTGATTACAATTTGGCGCCACCAAAGCAGTATCTGTCATGGTAGTACGAGTAATTTTGACATACGAAGTTGCTCACTTCCACACTTCCGGACACAGCTGTGGGTGAACCGAGAGGAAAAACGAAGCCACTTAAAACTATCGTCAACAGTCGGTAACGGTAGGTAGCTCCATGTCAACTATGCCACTGAAGTGTGAAGTGATAGACTGTCACATTGTCCAGTCAGCCACATATGATGTGGGATGTCTAGTTCCTGTTCTCGTTGTCTTTACTTCTAAGATAATTCCCGAAAATTAAGAACCAATTTTGTGAGCGTGTGTCGACCCCTGACCAGCGCTGGTCGAAAAAAATAATTCAGTCTCTGCTGGGGATTGAACCCAGACATCTGTCTTGGAAGCCAAGCGAACCAACGTTGCAGTAAGTGAAACTATAAAAGGTAATCTATGTTGTCATTTGCACAATGACGCTTGGCTGCAATGGATATTAGGCACCTTCTGTCTAGTGCCTTTAGAGCCTATCAAATTCTTACAGAAACACTTATTATAAATAGGAGAAATAGCATTTCTCTATTGTTTACTCGTGGTGTGCAATATTTATAGAATCCGCATGAAGTTGTATACATTTTTATTCAAATTACTTGTTGCATGAGAGTTATCTGATTCAGTGCCAAACAAAAGAAGCGTTGGACCAGACATGGTACACAATCAGACGAACACTTATTGTAATGTAAATGTCCGTTCACTGAGCATTGAAATTGCTGAAGATACCGCCAGATAAAACAAATCACACGAGAACCCTGGTATAGCGATATGTCGTCATTCTGTTCTAATGGGAGGTCAAATTTGGCGATATATTATCCTTCGGCATTGACTCATTTAATTGTCTCATACTTTGTTATTTCTGAGAGCTAATTGATCCACCATGTTTCAGATATTTGGAGCCAACCACATTTTGGGAGGCAGGATTGTAACCACTGGATTTGAAGTTCACCTGCAGCTGACCAAGGGTTCAGAGATCGTGGGTGGCATTGGCATTCGGAAAGGAGGCAAAGCTGCGAACAACGTTTTCACTGTAAGAAACTGACATTTCAGCATTTTGTTGTTAGAATGTTGTGTGTGGAAAAATAAATGTGCAAACAATCCTCCTATAATGTGTGAAAGGACACGCACATTTGTAAATTTAAATGGCATATTAAGATTTGTTGTTCAGTTAGGGCAATGTGTTTATTCTGTTTGAATCTGCGGAAAACTCCAGATTCACAAAGCCCAAAGCATCCAGTAGATTGAAAGGCTTGAAACTGTGATTGACGATTTGAATAAATGTGACATTAACATGGCATTAATAACGATGGTGAATGAGAACAGCAACGACATCCAAACTGCGTTAATATCCGAAATGTAAGTCACTAGTTTGATCATTACACACACGCGCGCGCGCGCGAGCACGCGCACGCACACACACACCCACACCCACCAACACACACATACACACACACCCACGCACCCACCCACCCACACACACATACATACATGAGATGCGGACTAATGTAGGTGAAGAAGTGGTAAAGAAGGTCAAACTTTCTACCGCAAGATCCGTTGTCCATCCATATTGCTCACTTTGTAATAACATGTATGAAATGTTTTATTGTGTTAATGCCACGACAAACGGTCATCAAAAGTGTTGATGTTTGGGTAATATTTAAATTACCTTAGGGTTCCACCTGTGGTGGTTTGGGAAAGTGCTGTTAAATGGCGTTGTCATTTCGCCCCTCCCGTTACCTGCCAGGTGTGAGGGATAGCCCCTTCCTACTATCTGATACTCGAACTAGTCGATTTATAATTTATTTGATGTATGAGTTAAGTGAGGCTTGCCTCTCGTATCGTCACACTATCAAATGTTAACGATTAACAATTAATTTCGCTTTAAGACTAACGGTACGGGTGAAAGGAAATTATAGTATATTTTCTAAAAGTGCCAAGCTCCATATTTCACTGCCGAAAAAGATATTGAATTATATTTGTATTCTGATTTTAAAAAATTGCAAAATGATTTGGCCTCCTGAGAGCATGCACGGATTTGCACATCTGCCAGAACTGGTATAGGACTCTCTTTACAGTAACATGTACCTGTATATTAACACTGTTTCTGACACGCTGTTAATGTTTATTCTGCTTGTGTTTGTAGTACACAGAACGAGGACGGAATCAATACATCAGCGAGGCTGCTGTCACTGACAAGGTGCGTATGATGATGCTTGATCTTGTTCTTTGTTGTTGTTGTTGTTGTTGTTGTTGTTGTTGTTGTTGTTGTTCTTGTTCTTCTTCTTCTTCTTCTTCTTCTTCTTCTTCTTCTTCTTCTTCTTCTTCTTCTTCTTCTTCTTCTTCTTCTTCTTCTTCTTCTTCTTCTTCTTCCACAGTTTCCTAGGAATGAGCAGACACAGGCGAGCATGATTCTCAGATGCTATTTGTCATTAGAGGTTATGGTTGCTTATGTTCTTATTTGTCATATTCTTCTTTCTCTATATTCGTCTGCCTCTCTTGTCTAGTAGATTCCCACACACGGCTAATTTCTCTGTTCAACATCTTTTCATGATAGGCCCCATAAATTAACATTTGTCATGCCCTATTTGTTGTGATTGTTGAATTAACGCCTGCAGTCTCAGTATGTCAGCATTTGTTTTCTTCTCTATCCGTGATATTCTCAGAATTCGTCTCAACAAAACCACATGCCAATTGTCTTCACTGTCTTTGGCATTTCACGACTCATTATCCAACATTCACATCCATACACAAGAACAAACAACACAACTTTTCAAACAAATGGATTTTAGTACTTCGTTTTTGTCGCAGTCAGCTCCAACACTATCTTTGGCTGTTTGTGATTTCATCGCAGGTTTACGTTCAGTAGTTTGTCATTGCTTTCTGAACGATCGGCACTTTTACCATTGTAAGAGAAACCAACACAAGGCTCTCTCAGCTGTGTTTACAACACGGTATGCAGGAGTACGAGTTGCATTCGCAACCCCATCGACAGCGAGCTGGCACTTGTCATTACACTAAAAAATTAATCTAGTTATTACCATCTTTAATATATTGAGTCTGCGCCCCACAGAGTCGACATTTGTCATTAACACCAAACATTAATCTAGTTATTAACATCTTTAGGGTATCGAGTCTGCGCTCCACAGAGTCGACACTTGTCATTAACCAGAAAAATTAATCTAGTTATTACCATCTTTATGATATCGAGTCTGCGCCCCACAGAGTCGACACTTGTCATTAACCAGAAAAATTAATCTAGTTATTACCATCTTTAAGATATCGAGTCTGCGCCCCACAGAGTCGACACTTGTCATTAACCAGAAAATTTAATCTAGTTATTACCATCTTTAAGATATCGAGTCTGCGCCCCACAGAGTCGACACTTGTCATTAACCAGAAAA
Organism: Cepaea nemoralis; assembly: GCA_014155875.1. NCBI lineage: Eukaryota > Metazoa > Mollusca > Gastropoda > Stylommatophora > Helicidae > Cepaea > Cepaea nemoralis. Next base: position 35,018 of record JACEFZ010025553.1, on the reverse strand, counting down.
AATAATCTAGTTATTACC
>JACEFZ010025553.1:7500-30000 GCA_014155875.1 Cepaea nemoralis | reverse complement strand
GTTCATGCAACATGAACGATACATACAAAACTTGGAACGGCAATATTTTCAAATATCCCACAGTTATTAAAATACACCCTGTATTATGTACACTAGCATTTGATAGTCTGTCATTGTTCTTTAGGAGGTATTTTTATTGACCTCACACGTTGTACATTGACCCCATATGTTGTATAGAGACCCTATACATTGTATACCGACCCCACAAACTGTATCAGGACCCCAAACATTGAATATAGACGCACACATTGAATATAGATACCGTGCTTAGTGTATAGACCCCACACAATGTATATAAACCCCAAAAATTATATATAGACCTCACAAACTGTATATAGATCCCACACATTGTATACGGATCCCACACTCATTAGCAAAATAGTTGGTAATAACTAACAAACTATTTTGCTCGGGAACTAGTTATTGAGCATGTATCGTTAATTATTACAGTCAAACGTCGGTTTTCGTCGCTTTCGGTTTTCGTCAATTTTTCTGCGACAAATATGTCTCGGTTTTTGTCGAATTACCTCGGATTTCGTCGACGTTCCCACATGACCTCGCTGCTAATTTTGCGAAAACAATGACTCTGGCGTTCTCCTGCTCAGTTTGGCATTGTTTTTCGGCATGTGAGTATCACTTGCTAATAATAAAATATGAGAGCAGCATTAAGAATGCTGAAATAGGTCGCATGTACGGGATGTCGAAATCCACAATAACGTTTCATTGTGGCGAAAAAAGGAAACAATAAAGGAGGCTAATGTAGTGAAAGACATGAATGTGCGAACGAAACAGAGATCGCAAACAATTGAAGAAGTCGAACAGTTATAATTAATTCGAATAAATCAATACCAGTTAGATGGTGAATCTGTTTCGGAGGCAACCATATGTGGAATAAAAACCAGACTGTTGTATGCCAATCTCATTAAGAAAGTGCTTGGGACGAGTGCTAGTGTACTTAGTGATTTTAAGGCCAGCAGAGGATGGTTTGAAAAATTCAAGTGGCTGCAATGGCATACACAGTGTTACTAGGCGCGGCCAAGGTGCGAATTGAGACAAGTCTGGGGCAGAAATATAGTGTTAAACACTATTATCTATAAACGGTTTTTTTTTGGGGGTATATATTTTGGAGTTTCTTGAACGAATTAATTGAATTTGAATTGATGCATATGCTAAATAATTGCCTCGGCTTTCGTCGGTTTCGTATTTCGCCGATTGTTGTCGGACGGATTATCGACGAAAACCGAGGTTTTACTATACTTCTTTTAGTCATTCTCTGTGTTTCTAATGCACGCAGCAGTACTGATTCACTTTAGAGTTAAATATTATGATTCGTACTTCGTTCATTCTCTATAACTTCCATAAGTTTCATTTAGCTATGAGCGATGAAAGGCAAAATCCTTGGTATTTGTATTTTAATATCTTTATCTCTAACGCCTGTCTTTATCTACATCATTACCTCAATACGTGAATAGACTGTAAGCTGTACTACAACACTATTACAAGTAACAAGATGGACGTTGCGGCCAAAGCCTTCCTAGTACACAAACAACAAACACACACACACCGATACAACTACATGAAAAGATAAATATAAAAGCTACTAATCTGTCAATGTTTTTGGGCATTAACAAAGACATTTATGATCTGTTTAAGTCCCCGCTATTCACTGGTATCGTGAAGGCTAATAGACTATAATGGCTGGGGCATATAGAAAGAATGGAAGACAATAGGGAAACAAAACTCGCTTACACTCAGGAAATAAATGACCGTAGACCCCGAGGTAGACCAAGAAGACGGTGGGGAGATAATATATATACAGACCTACAAGCACCTGGAATCAACGACTGGCAAGAGAAGGTCCACCAGAGAGACGAATGGAGACGGATTGTATCTGCAGCAAAGAACCTCAATGGCTCAGAACGCTGAAGAAGAAGAAGAATGAGAAGAAATAACTTGGTGACAACTGAGAAGATCGAGGGGAAGAACTCAGGGGAAGGCCGAGAAGTAAATATCTAGGTAGCTTGGCCACGTGGCATGATCGAGACGGGAACACTGAGCTGATCCATGACTCTGGTGATCGAGTGAGATGGCGAAACATGACCGCACATTCTAATCGGCACGGCACATGATGGAGGATGGACTCGTCTGCATCCTTGCTGTGGAATGCACGGGTTTCATGAAATACCTAAATACGTGTATATTCCGCCGCATTCTGTGAGTTTTTACCAAGGGAGATAGGGTTATTAATCTGCTTGATGTTTACGCTTCTGCGTCATTCTCGTATTCAGGTTTATACTTAATTATTGGGTCTCCCAACCTGTCCGGTCTTTGTCAGATATGATTGAGCTACCTACCGTATTACACTATAAGGTACTACCTGCTTTCTGTTAGCGCCAAATGTTGGGCGGCGCTACCAAACCCAAACACCTTACATTGTGCCAACGGCTCCAGGCGGAGGAGCGCAATTGGGAGGGTACAATCTTTGAAAGGAAATCCAACCTAAAGACTAAATGGCATGGCAGGGCAGACCAGCGCTAAGCCTTGGTCAGCACCTGGTCTAGGGTGGAAGCTCCGATAAGCGGGCAGTTAGAGCATTTCTTTGCTGATTCGGCAGCTTCTGCAGCTTGTCTTGCTCCAGATGTATCGGTGTTGCTTTGCCCTCTGGAGTAAACAAGACAAGCCGAGAACAGGAACATGCTGCATGGGCAACATATGGTGTCTACAATTTAGTCCAGGCTGTGAGCTAAGGAGAGGTATGACTCCATCCCTGGTCTTTTAAATCGCAATGTACCTAACATTCAAAACGGTAAGGTGCCAGTGAATGAGTGTGGTCTGCTGACATCGAGTACATTTTGATATTTGTAAAGATTATTGTGAGTGCGATAATCTTTTGAACTATATATGTGTGTGTGTGTGTGTGTGTGTGTGTGTGTGTGTGAGTGAGTGAGTGTGTGTGTGTGTGCTCGTGTGTGTATGTGTTGAAACATTAATAAAACACATGATTTTCGATTTCTGTGATCAAGCACACTAGAAGGTACGGAATGCGAGGACACGGCGAGGATATACAGATCGTACTGTGTAACTGATGCACAGAAAATGGCCGCCTTGAGATCTTGCTCGTTTTTCTTGGAAAATCCTGAATTAATTTATTGTATGGATCCCCCAACAGGTATATATACCATATCATGTTGTATGTTGTTCCTGATGTGACAGAGACGTATGATCCACATGCAACTTTGGCAACAAATATGTTTCAAATGTGTATGTCGGTCTGTCTGTCAATCTCTCTGTCTGTTGTCTGACCGTTGGTAGGACGTTCGGTCAGTTGCTCGGTTGGTTGTTCGGTCGGTTGGTCGGATTATTGTTCGGTCGGGCAGTCGATGCAGTCGGGCAGTCGATGCAGTCGGGCAGTCGATGCAGTCGGGCAGTTGCTGGTTAATGAGTTGAGAAGGGACAGACAAGATCTGTTAAAATAGTGCCCTTAGAGATGGTACTTTGTGTCGGATCGGGAAACAAGTCTTCACATCAACCTCACCACAACAAAATCCAGCCCTTTTCACGGTTCTTACCTGAAAGCCATAGAATGCATCAGCTTTAAGATTGAAAACGTCTCTCTCAGGAGTCCCGACCAACCAACCACTCAACATAGCAAGCAAACATCCAACAATCGACTAACCTACTGTATATCTCTGTTAATCTTCATATGTTTACACACACAAACAAACAAACAAACAAACACACACACACACACACACACACACATATATATATATATATATATATATATATATATATATATATATATATAATATACACACACCCACACACACGAGGGTAAGTTATAAGTTAATAAGTAAGTCACAAATGTCTGTAGAAAAATAACTAAATACGATAACAACTTGAAACCAGTTTATTTTTATACATACATTGCTTGCTTGCTTGCTTGCTTGTGTTCGCTGGCTGTGAACTGAAGCGTGAAGTCCTGTTTGCCGGATGAAGGCATCCTGTTGTCCAACACCAGCGTGATGTAATGCAGGACCTGAGGTTTGCGTGAGTATCCGTTGTCCCATGTCTGGCTTATTGGTGTGCAGACTGGTGGTTCCTCGCAGTGCAGGCAGATATTCTCCGACTTCGCAAGAATCAGCGATCCTACTAGGTTATCCGGGACCCCGAAGGGAACTGTTGCCCAGGACGCACGACTAGGACGTGTTAGTAGGTCTTGGCCAATATAGAACCTGGCCCTGGTGCCTTGGATACACCTCTGCGTCCCATTGTCCCTTTATTTCTCAACATAATTTCTACCAACATTGATGCACTTATCCCATAGTTTTATCAGTCCTCCCAAACCGGCTGCATAGAACTGCATGCTCTGTTTTCTAAACCACGTTTTCACTTCACATTCAATTTCGGCGTCATTCTCGAAATGTCTCTCGCCAAAGTGCATTTTCAGTGAACCAAAAAGGTGGAAATCGCTAGGGACTAAGTCGGAGCTGTAAGGCGAATGTTCCAGAACATTTTGCGAATGACTCCGAAGTTGAATGTGAAGTGAAAACGTGGTTTAGAAAACAGAGCACGCAGTTCTATGAAGCCCCTTTGGGAGGACTGTTAAAACGATGGGATAAGTGCATTAATGTTGGTGGAAATTATGTTGAGAAATAAAGGGACAATGTATGTATGAAAATAAGGTGGTTTCAAGTTTTAAAGATTGAGCACAACCCACAACTGGCAACGCTGATCTTATTCCGGTACGAACCTAAGGCCTTGCTCACGTCAATTTGAAAGCACTTGTGTGCCTTCTTGACAACAAAGGACCTGTGTTTTACTCGTAATATTATTTTATAATTTTGTGTCCCCCCCCCCTCCCCACCCGTTAGGTTTGTTTGTGTTGTTGCGTCCGTGAGGAAGATTGGTAAAATCAAATCTTCGTTGTCTGTTGTCCTAGAATAACTATTTTTATTTTATTACTTCCTTATTATATATTTGTTGATTGTTTTTTTTTTTTTACCTTCATGGAGTTCGTAGTAAGATATGTATATACACCGTGTCCGTGTTTAGTATGTCTAATCTTTTCGCAAGAGCTATTCTTCTTCTTTCGTTCGCTTGAAATACATCTATAACTGCAATGTTGTCTCCTGTATTAATCTAACTGTCTTTTTTTAGTTCACTTAGCGATCCATAGAGTTTATCTTCCACTGTTGTCTCTCTAGGCCAAAATGTATGCCTGGGTAGCAAGAGCTATGAATACCTAACCTTACTGTTTGTATTTCCTATGATTGCAGGGCGTGCGTCCAGTAACAGTCTGAATGCCTTCAAGCTCTGTTTGTGGAACTCGTGCAGACCGAGTCGTTCTGTGTGCAGCTTAATGAAGTCCCGAATCCACCAAAGAGGATGCTCAACGGTATTGCCAGAGGAGTTTTCCAAACTGAAGTGTGTCCTATAGTTTATTACATGCGATATGCATTCCTGAATCTGTTAGGTAAATGTAGATGTGTATGGCTCTTAGTCCATCAGAGATAATTTGAAGAGCCATATATTTTGAAGAAAACATGGAACATTCAATAACTCATGAAAAGAAAACTATAGATTTACGATCATCATCATCTACTGCAACTACTGCTACTGCTGCTGCTGCTGCTGCTGCTACTACTACTACTACTACTACTACTACTACTACTACTACTACTACTACTACTACTACTACTACTACTACTACTACTACTACTATATTAATAATGATACTTCTACTACCACCACCAACTTTTATATTTATACTCCAACTTCTTCTTTTTCTCTCTTCCTCTTCTCCTTATTGTTCTTTTGTTTCTACTTGTACATTGTCGTCGTCATCATCTTCGTAAAATGTTGAACGCCAGCTGAATAAGTTTACAGTGGGTCTTTAACACCTGGACTGAGTGAATCCCACATCGGGGATGATACAGGCCAACAGCGCTTTCACTTCTTCACATATTGGACAGTTGGGCAGGAATTATTAATATATTTTATTCATTAAACAGTTGCATTCATCAATGGCTTCTACATGTGGCGTTTTGAAAAGATCTCAGTTTGCTAGATGTTTCGTTGAGTCCGATGACTAATTGTTCACTTTCGTTCAGCTGTGCATATTTGTCGTCTTCTAGAATTTGGATGTTTTGATCAACTAAGCATATACATCATCTTCAAGAACTTTGATGCTTTGATCAACTGAGTATATACATCATCTTCAAGAACTTGGATGCTTTGATCAACTGAGTATATACATCATCTTCAAGAACTTGGATGCTTTGATCAACTGAGTATATACATCATCTTCAAGAACTTGGATGCTTTGATCAACTGAGTATATACATCATCTTCAAGAACTTGGATGCTGTGATCAACTGAGCATATATATCATCTTCAAGAACTTGGATGCTTTGATCAACTGAGTATATACATCATCTTCAAGAACTTTGATGCTTTGATCAACTGAGTATATACATCATCTTCAAGAACTTGGATGCTTTGATCAACTGAGCATATATATCATCTTCAAGAACTTGGATGCTTTGATCAACTGAGTATATACATCATCTTCAAGAACTTGGATGCTGTGATCAACTGAGCATACACATCATCTTCAAGAACGTGGATGCTTTGACCAACTGAGTATATACATCGTCTTCTAGAACCTCGGATATCAGTTGGGCATATATATATATATATCATCATTCTGAAAGTCTGAATGCTCCATTCAGTTGGGCATATGCATCATGCTTCTGAAAGCCTGGACGCTCTTTTCCACAGCTACTCCTGTAGCTGAGTCTCATAAACTTACTAAATTAAAACGAATACAATTGTCTAACGGTTATTTATAGAGTAATATTCCAGGTATTTCATCTACTAACATTTTCTCTTTCTGAGTCAAACACGGTAGACTGTTTTTATGCAGAGAGAGAACAACATATTTATATAATTTATCGAGGTGGCTGTGGTATCAATTACTATTTCCACTACTGACCAGGACTCCTTAGTCGACACATCCTGGAACGGGTGCTAGGAAATATTCTGGGAAGTAGAGATATTGTTCACAAAGCCTCTCGAGTGCCGGAGGATCAATACAAATATGGGGCTTCTAGATGTACCCAAGACGCCTCAATGCATGGAAAGGCTCATTTAGTTGCTCTCTTGTATGTCCTTTGCTATCACTATGAGGGTGTGCGATGAGCGGGATCTCATGGAAAGAGCCTGCTACATGACCATGATTTTAGCTACGGGGAACTCATTTGGTTTCTGCTACAGAGAACGCATTCTATTGTCGCTACAGAAAACTAATCTGGTTGTCGCTACAGAAAACTCATTTGGTTGTCGCTACAGAAAACTAATCTGGTTGTCACGACAGAAAACTCAACTGGTTGTCGCTACAGAGAACACATGGGGACGATGTAATAAGAGGTAAAGGACAATAATAAAGTAATAATAATGACTGAATTTTGTGGGGGAAATAAGAGATACGTAGACGCAAATAAAATATGTAATCAGCGAACAAATGAACACTAGTATCTAAACGGAAGTCAACAACACAAAACCATATAGAAAATACGCAATGAAATAGCAGCAGTGCATGACACTTTACTGACAGAAAGTGTGACAGTCACTGACACCAACTAATTGCACTCAATCCAGAAGTAAAGAATACAATCAAGTAAACAATATTTGCTCGTCTTCTGTTCGCTATCCCATCCATCCATCATGTGCCATGCCGATAAGCGTGAGCGGTCATGATTCGCCATTTCACTCGATCACAGAGTCGTAGATAAGCTCAGTGTTCTTGTCTCGATCATACCAGGTGGTCAAGGCATCCAGATTTTTACTTCTCTATCTTGCTCTTGTTCTCTTCCCCTCCATCTTGCCAGTTGTCACCAAGTTCTCTAATTATTTCTTCTCATAACATGTCCAAAAAGGTTTGACTGTCTACGTCTAATGTTTACGATTTTCATTTGTTTCTTGTAGGACTTGGTCGCTGGTTTTTCTGTTCATGGTATTCTTTTCATTCTCCCCGGAAACCACTAATTGTGTACCAGAGCCACAGACGATATTGTAGGTACTTCCGTTGAATTTTTAGACCATTTGGACATTATGTAACATGATTAGATAGTTAGTTAGTCGCGGATCCAACTTCACAGCAACGGTTCATCCTATAAATGCTCCGTTCCATTGTAAGTGAAAACCACCCAGAATGCTCCTAATGGTACCATGCAACAAAGTGAAGCAGACAACAGTCCCGACAAAACCAATAGCATGCAAACTCATGCATACCTAAGGCTGCTGCTAGAATGCCAAGACAACAGTCTGCCACTAGAATTACAGTTCATCATCAATGGAAGCAGCAACTCACTAGAAAAACCAGCAGTTGCACACGTACTACTGCATAAGTCAAACTAGCTACTATGGGAACAGGCCACTCGCCATTTTTCCGAACTTGAAGTTCACAATGCAAACTACCGCGGATAGACGAAAGAGCATTCCCCGTGAAATCCACAGCTCACAGGCTCAGTGTCGCCCAAAGCACCCTCAATTCTGTAGCTGCGCGGCGGAACCATGTACTGCAAGTCCAAGATGAGGAAAATGCACAAGCAAACCGTGGCGAGAAGCAAACATCACTACAATGCTTGCTTATCCGCCAAATTAAACCAGAACATGATGTAAGGACTGAGTCCAGGACACGAACATGTGGTACAACTACGATATCATCTTTCTCGTTCCACATTTCCATTTCCCGGACTTATTTCCTAGTTTTTCGGTTTCATCGGATTGCACCTCAATTTTACCAATTTAGCAGTCTTGTTTGTGGTTTTGAGTGTGTGTGTAGTGTGTGTGTGTGTGTGTGTGTGTGTGTGTGTGTGTGTTTGTTTGTGTATGTTTGTTGTGTGTGTGTGTGTGTGTGTGTGTGTGTGTGTGTGATAAAGGCTTTCTTGAAACCATTCACTAGTATTTGTGTATGTGTTTTCGTTCGTCCAGCTTTCCAATCATATTTTATGTTTACTCCTGTATCATTTAAGCAGCAGTCGATTTCTTTGTTCGATATCAAATGCTAAAGATATTTTTCAACTTGCGACAGAAATCAGTTATTAATTGATTTAGGACTTTTTGTTAGGAAAATCTGAAGTGTTTCCAAGAGACTCTGCCACAGAATGTTGGCTTACCATATTAAGACCTACTACTTTTTTGGCCTTGGACTTTCGGTCCGTAGGGGGCGTGTTGATAGGGAACTTGGATGATGAGTCATGAGCACGGTTGGATGAAGGCTCGGCTGCCTGCTAAGTGAGAGAAAGATTGACCACCTATTCCATCGATGGCCCTTATCACATCACAGATCAATAGCAGGAAACTCCTTTGGGACACACTTAACATGTTTTTATTTGTTTGTTTGTTTGTTTGTTTGTTTTTCCATATGAAGTTGAGTATATCTTTTAGGTAGGTCGTGTTGCAGCTTTGCTTTTGGGGATAATCATATTCGATCAGCGGGGATCTTCATCTGGACAATGCAATTACACTCTCGCCTTCTTTCGATTTCTATGGCAGTCCAGTCTATCATCTGCTTTCAGATCTATTTGTTATCTTATTTTCCTTTCAAATGGCTGTCTTCCTTCTACTTGCACGTTTGTCCTCTTTTTCCTAAAGTGAGGTTTGCATCGAACTATTCAGTTTTTTTTGTACACCTCACAACCGGCTCTGTGGCTATGGAGATACTGACATTTCCATTTCACAAATCCCCGACATACAGAGGCAACGGTTCGAAATCAGCAGCAGATGATTTGAAAGCAGACCGTTTTGCGTTTCTTTCGATGGGTTTGTGTACAACGTTCTGTAGAGGACATACAACTAAGTATGCAAACAAATTATTGCCCACGTGTTCTGGTGACCCAAGATGAAATAAACAAGACTGAACTGGATTCTCAGACTGATCCAACTTAAAATGCATATCAGATAATGTCCTGGGAAGTAATTGGAGAAAAATATTTTTAAAATCTTTTAAATTAAATGAATAGCAATAAACAGACGAAACAGTTTTGCTTTCTAAAACACAACTGGAAATTTGTGCAAGAGCAAGGTGTGAAAAAAAGACAATGACGACCGATATATAGGCTAACATGTATAAAAGTGTGAAATTACTGAAACTTGGTAGTTTTGATTATCTAGGTTCTCTTCTGACTGGACAAGGAAATTTGATGACAGTATTCGATCAGCGGGGATCTTCATCTGGACAATGCAATTACACTCTCGCCTTCTTTCGATTTCTATGGCAGTCCAGTCTATCATGTGCTTTCAGATCTATTTGTTATCTTATTTTCCTTTCAAATGGCTGAGAAAGAAGCATTGCTCTACAAATACTAAAGACATACTCTTAGAAACATGTACGGGGTGGATAAGTTAGAACATAAACAGTCAAGAATAATAATAGCATGCATGTTTCCTGTGGCAACAAATGTGGACATTTAACAATTCAGCTAGAAGCCACAAATGTGGCTTTGCAAATAAGCGCTAGAGAATTAATAGGTCGAAAACAAAACGAAACAGATATCTCCAACAAGATATCAGTATTAAAGATTATTTATTATTAAGACAAATACAATGAACAAAGATTTAATATTTTGAATATGTAAATAGGCATCATTGCTTGGAAAAGATAATTATGGGAGGAGTTGTACCAGGGAAACGAATAATAGGAACATTCATTCGAGATGGATTCAAGATGTGAAAGAAAATATACACGTTACACGTTACAGCAAATGGCCTTGCCTGCTAAAATGTTTTTATCATAGTTACTTATTAAGTGTGTGGTGATTATTGCAAAAATAAAAGTAACACACAAGCCTCGGTAGCACAACAGTTAAAGCACTCTCCTATCCGCTGGTGAGTTAGGGTTCAAATGGCACCAATACATTATTTGGGAGGTTAAAGTTGCCCGGCGTATTACTGGCCACATTGCCAAATGAATGATGATAGTGTAAACACATATTATACCACGAGTCACATTATTATTGGAAGCGGGTCTGTTAATTTGATCTTGTCTGCGCTTGATAGAAAGATATTTCGAACGACTTTTATATTAAAGTCATTTGCCGTCAATGATAAAGCTCTCGGGCTTAAATTTCTTCTGCGATGAAGTCGTGGTAGTGGGTTCATTTCACTCCCCGGTCAGTTGGACATCCACTTAACTTCTCGTTTAGAAAGCTATGGCAAACTACTGAACGTAAAATTGCCTAAAAATCAACATAGACTTTAATCGCAACGTCTAAATAAAAATATGTGCAACATTTTTTTGTTTGCTATAGGGGGGATGAGGTTTGCATGGGAGAAGTTATTTTATGGTGATGATGATTATTACAGAAAGCTCAATTTGTGAAAAGTAACATTGTCCTATTTGTTTCCTCTTTCTTATTTAAACAACTCAAGGCAAATACTGTACTTCACATTCACTGGACCAAATAAAAATATATATATGTCCATATTTATATCCTATTTATGTTACCGCTTTAAGCAGTTTTTGAGTGGATTATGGGAGTTAAATAAGTTAGTGGTTAATAAAAACATGTGAAATGACTGGTTGTGTGTTTTTGTGTTTTATTGTATAGAATTTTCACATGTTTTCTTTTTGCTGGCTTTCTGGCGTAGGGGTTACTGACGCAATTCGTAATCCTGCATACCGCGTTCGAAACACAGTTGTGGGAGATTTGGAAGTAGGCCGCCCTGCGTTGGATCCGATACAAAGGTGAGAGAGCCGATCGTTCAGAAAGCAATGGCAAACCACTGAACGTAAGCTTGCCATCAAATAGCAAACAGCCAAACAAACCAAACAAAAATAAACAAACAAAGGAGGAAAAAAAACAAGAAGAAACAAAAAAAGGAAAACCTGGAGATGACTGCTACGTCCTGTAAATGATATGTAACTGACTAACTTCTGTTATTGTCAGTCCGGCTGTATGTAGAAAACAGCCTTGTTACTGCGTCATATCATGTCATCACTGGCGGACCGGGTGTACAAAGTTTGCTGCCAAGAGACACAGATACTGAAAGGACATTAATACATTAAGTTAGTTGCATATCCTTTATAGAACGTCGCAGTCAAACCCAGCATTGTTTGGCTGTTTGTGATTTCTTGGCAAGTTTACATTCAGAAGTTTGTAATTGCTTGCCGAACCACCGGCACACACCGGCGCACGACCACCTCCCCCTTGTCCATAGGCAAGATATCACCACGAGGTGCATTCCCTGCTAGCCTATCAGCCTGTTCATTCCCCCGCACCCCCGCATGGCCAGGGCAAAATATCCATACAATTCTCACAACCTGTGACCTCTGAAACGACGAGAGCCATTCCACACGAAACATTCCTTTCTCCAACTTATTCTTTTGTATGGGTGTGAAACTTGGACAATGAGCAGTCAAGCTGAAAAACATCTGATGGCTGCAGAAATGTTGTTTATGAGGAGAATGCAAAGAATACCATGGACAGACAGAAAAACCAATGACGAAGTACTACAGGAGACAAACGAAAATCGTAAATTGATTAGAGAAATTAGACGTAGACAGTCAACATTTTTGGACATGTTATGAGAAGATATAAATTGGAGAACTTGGTGACAACTGGCAAGAATGAAGAGAACAGACCAAGGGGAAGACCGAGAAGTAAATACCTGGATGGCTTGGCCACATGGCATGGCCGAGACAGGAACACTGAGCTGATCCATGACTCTGGCGATCGAGTAAAATGGTGAGTCATGACCGCCCACGCTTTACGGCATGGCACATGATTGATTGATATAGGGAGAAGAGATCCGGTGACAAGACACCGCTGTCGTACTCCTAGCTTTATTTGTTTATAATCGCCGTATTTATTTCCCATTTTAATTACTGCTACTTGGTTCCAGAAAATATTCTTTATTATTCCGAGATCTTTCCGATCAATGTTGACATTAACATGATCTTTTTTTAAATGAACTTGGACTGCCATGACGACGCAACCTAAAATTGGTACTCGGAAATCTCTTGAGAAGAAAAGGTGGGCGGGGATATACTGAAAACACACACGAGTGCCCATTGGTATATACAAATATGTGTGTAGAAACATAAGGCTAATGCACCTTAAGGCGTGTAAACGAGACTTTTTCTCATTTGTGACTTCATTTGGGGACCCATAAGGCCAACATGTCATCGGTCAAGCTGACAGCCTGGTCAGTCCGCCTTGCCTTTTATGTTATATCTACGTCACCTGTGTCTTCGTGTTGCTCTGCTGAGACTGTCTCTACTACTACCAGTGATAACAGTTGAGTTGAGTGAGTTGAGTTGAGTTGAGTTGAGAAAAGAACTGACATCACTGCACTCAGGATATTCCCATACCCGCTCCGTCCCCTCGGTCAACAGCCAGCGAAGAGTTATTCTACTAATCGTTCCCACCGCTATCTGATTGAAAGTTCTCTTTGCTTTCCCTCTCAGTTTTTAGATTCCTACAGAACCCCTGCCGATTCCACGCAATCTCATCCTTTCCACATACGCCGTCTCCACCTGATCCCACAGGCACACGACCACCTCTCCCTTGTCCATAGGTAATCGACCACCAAGAGGTGCATTCCTTGCCAGCCTATTCATTCCCCCGCACTCCCGCACGACCAGGGCACAATATCCATGCAATTCTCACAATTTGTGACCTCTGAAGCGAGGTGAGCTATTCTACATGAAACATTCCTTTCTCCACCTTACTAATCATACTCCTTAAGTCCGTGATGAGTACAATTTGTGTTGCAGTAATCTCCTCTAGCCAACGGAATACTGCTGTTACTGCTTACATCTCCATTCTCATGTTGGAGGAACAGGGATAATAGAACACGTATTAACAAAAAAATACCAAACCTATAAAGTCATTATAACTAAAAAAGGCAAATCATGGTGGTGCAGTAACTAGAGCGCTTGCCTGCTAAACCTGTCAGCATGTGAACGAATACATTTCCAGGTCGGGTTATCTTGCTAATTTACTCTTGCTTCTGGGTTGATCCAACCTATAATAGTTGTCAGGAATAAACCCGAGTGATGCTAACCACATTAGCCAACGAGTCTCGTCTGAACTATAACATTAGCCAACGAATGTCGTCTGAACTATAACAAAGCTGGTTGCACCATGTATCCACTACGCTCAGTGGCACGAAAAGGAGTCCTTTGCATCAATATTAGTTCCAAAAGGGGACACAATTGTCAAGGACCTGCCCAAAGTCTTTTTTGTCATAGTTACTTCCCTTGTCAGTTTTGTCGTTTCCCTTTGGAGATTTGTGTGTATTGTTCATCATCACAAGCCATGCCGACAAGCGCTGGGCGGTTTATTTCGCCCTCTTTTTGTTATTACAAATGTGGTGATTATTGCAATAATAAAAATAAACAACCAGCCTCGGTAGCATCTCAGTTAAAGCATTCTCCGGTCTAGTGGTGATTTTGGGTTCAGATACCCTTGGAGGTGGAGTTTGATTTACTGAGCACGTGGCGTCGATTGAACCTTTTGCAATTGGCACCTAATACATTTTCTGGCAGGTTAAATGAGGCAAGCCTGCGAATGATATTTGATATTCCCCACTTGAATGCTGATTATACTAAATACAGTAAGCCTAGAGCCAGATATTAATGGAAATCGTAAGTTAAGTTTATAAACCATTTTAACACCATGGGACATAATAGTATAAGTGCTAGCCTCATCATCTTCATCATCATCATCACCCAGAGCCTTGCTGACTGGCGTGGGCTATCATACCTCTCCACAAATTACGATATCCGACATCATGGATCAATTCGTGTGTTGACTCCCTTCTGTAGCATGACACAAGGCTGTCAAGAATTTTTCTCAGGCTGCCTTCCTCTATTCTCTCTCACCGCAAAACTTTCCAGTTGTCACATGTTTCAGTTTGTGTCTTCTCATAACCTAATTTTTTTTTTTATAAAGGTCCAATTTGGTCTATTCTACGTAGTTTTTCTCTACACACAACTTCAGAGTTTCAAACAGATCAGTGCCATTTGGTAGTTGCCATACATTGATTCAAGTCCTAGAAGTTATTCACTGACTTCAAAATTATCGTTTATTGCTCGAACAAAAATTGCGACTTGAGCTGTGTCAGAAATATCAGTGGATTCATCCACTGCCAAAGAAAGAGAAATTTACAATTTTTGATATGTGCTGCTCCTTGACGATGAACATCGTTGGCTAATTCTTCAACTCGACCTGGCCATAGTATAAGGGGCGTTCATTTGAAATCCGTTCGTGCCGCACCGCACGTAATTGCTTACGTTGAACATGAATCATGTCATAGTCTTGTGATAAGTACTGACCAATGAATAAGCACGTGCTTATCCCCCCATGATGCATAGGGTCTGTTTCTGACCGTTGAGAAAATGGCCGGGTTGATCCAAAATCCGTCCAAAGAAGCTCAAAGAGCGGTGATTCAGTTTCTTTCATTTGAAAGATGTCGATCAGTAGACATTCATCGAAGAATGCTGGCAGCGTACGGTAACAAATGTGTGTTGAAGACAACAGTGACAGACCTGGCACGAATGTTTCGGAAAGGAACGTCAGTTCACGACAGACCTTCGACGGCCGTGTCAAGCGCATATTGTTGCAACAGAAAACACCATCTCCAAAATTGATGCAGCAGTACAGATGAACCGTTGTCGAAGCATACGTTCGCTAGCGAAAGAATTTATTTGGGGCAATTCAATAGGTCGTTCGTAAGAAACTGCAATATCGGAATGTGTGTTCACAGTGGGTACCACGGATGTTGACTTACCACCAAAAAGAGGAAAGCATGGGATGGTTATTGAACCACTTGCTGGGTTACATTTCTCTTCCGCATAGTGGCAGGCGATGAATCATGGTGTCACAACTTTGAGCCGAGCAGCAAAAGAGAGAGCATGCAATGGAAACGTGCTGGATCACCAAAAGCCAAACAATTCAAGTTACAGGTTTCCGTTGGTAAGGTTATGCTGAGCGAATTTTTTGACCATGAAGGGCTATTGTTGGCCTAACTTTAAAGAACCTGGTGTCAACATCAACTCTACCTACTACTTGCAAGCACTAGACAAGCTGCAAAAAGCCATAAAGAATAACCGACCCGTCATGCTTTCTCGCGGTGTGATTTTGTTGCACGATAATGCTCGTCCGCATATCGCAAAGATTGTGCAGGAAGCATTAGCAAGGAAGAAGTGGGAAATTCTGCAACATCCAGCCTATAGTCCTGATTTGTACCATGTGATTTTCATTTGTTCGGACCTCTAAAAATGCTCTCCAGGGGCAACGATTTCACACAGATGCAGACGTAATAAACACCGGTAAACACTTATTTAAGTGAGCAACCACAATCTTTTTTTGCGGACGGCATTCACTGCTTACTTAAGCATTGGGATGCTTGTCTGAACTTCTACAGCGACTTCTTTTGACCAACCCATGATGCATAATTCATTCAAAATGAATGCTGTTTAATTCTACCACACCTGTTAATGTTTCTTTCATGCTTTTTGTAATAAAGCTATTGGAACGGGTTTCAAATGAACGTACCTAATATTATTAGACAAAGGAATCTGATCAAATTTTGTTTCACACTTTTTATCGCCAAACATTCTAGCAGCAATTTTAAGGAAAGGCTTGATTATTTCTTCTGCATCGGTGAACGGCTTTTTATTTTTTGCGAGCCAACAGAAGAGGGACTTTTTACGACGCAACAACAGCACTCTTGCTCTGTTCGTTAGCCTTGGTGAAAAAATGACTGCTGCCTGGTCGGAGAACTTTCTCTATGACATCTTTTCTTAACTCCAAATTGATTGGATATTGAGCATTTATGTCTGAATGTGTGGTCGTAAAGTGTCGTTCCAGATTAAATTTTTTGGTAACAGAAACACAAAATCCGCAGATTAAGCAAACTGGTTTACCACTACGGCTAGGCATAAACTTAAATTTATCCGTCCAATCTTCGTTGAATTCACGACAAGCAATATCTTCACATTTTCGCTTTTTACCATTGTCGAGGAGCGGCTGGCCGAGTGGATACTAACACCGAACTCTCCTTCGGGAGACCTGGGTTCGATCCCTCGGTAAGGTGTGGGATATTTTTCTGTCGGGGGCAAAAAGAAAATCCTAACCTTCACAGTTTGCGGCGACTGCACTAGCCAGGCGGCCTTAATTCCTCAGGCTCAAAGACCCCTCTGCCATACACCGCAAGGTATTATACTGGCAGTAAATGACAGTTTCCATTGTTTGATTTTAGATTTTCCACACTCATGTTTATAGGCTGTAACGGTAAATTTTTATTTGAAAAAATATAATTTCAACACAATACTACCGACACTGCTAAACAGTTGTAACAGACGACAACATGTCGCCTTGCGCACTCTGATTGGTCGACAAGGCTGGGATATGGGAACTTCATAACGTTTCGTTGCGAACTGAACAGGCGCATTCGATCATATATGAGCATAAGAACCACGAGCAGAGTAAATTATCGCACGATGACGGGGAACGCCGACTGCATTATGTTTTTAAAATTATTAAAACATATTATATTAAACAACGAGGCCTCGCGTACCACTTTCTTGCAGCTAGCGGGCCACAAGTGGTCCGCGGGTCGTTGTTTGGGAACCTCTGCCTTAACACATCGTCTTCATAAAGATAGAATAGACGTGGCATGCATTCAGGTGACACACCTCAACGCCCATCATAGATTTTAAGTCAGAGGATATCAGGCCACATGTTTCGACCGCGAAGAACACAAAGAAGGCGTTTTACTACTTACACGAAATACAATACTTTGTAGCGAAATATCTGTGATCTCTGACATCCAAACGGAAATTATAGGTGTTGATATAATGATAAAGGACGTAAAAATAAGAATTTACAATCTGTATAGCCCAGCAAATAAGGACCCTACACTTTCAAACATGAACATAACTGACATAAACTACATTATTGTCGGAGACTTTAATAGCCGTTCAGAAAGATGGGGATACCCAGATACTGACAACAGAGGAGATGAAGTGGAGGACTGGGAAATAGACTCCAATCTCCATCTACTCAACAAAGCGGACGACACACCCAGCTTCTACTCTAGAAGATGGTTTACCACTTCTACTCCAGACTTAGCTTTCTGCACAGGAGACATCCTCCACAAAATCGATCGCTATGTGTTTGACCAATAAGCAGGTAGTGACCACAGACCAATCAAGCTTGTAATGAATATGGAGTATGTTCCACAGGAGCAAAAGCCTTTGCCTCGCTGGAATTGAAAACGAGAACTAGCAGACCTAAAAGCAGCAATCCATGGACTTTGTCAGAAATAAAATAAAGTTGTAATACAGTGGATCTCATCACATTGCAGTATACGTGGAAATGAAGAGGCCAAAAGACTAGCAAAAGAGGGTCGACGACTACCACAGCCTGACATAGACATAACCTATAATGAGGCAAAGAGATTTATAAAAAGCACTTATAGAACCAAATGGGAATCAGAGCACTCAGGCCACCAGAAGGATGATGCATATTACAAACTCGACCGAAGAGAACAAGTAGCAATCTTCAGACTCCGCACAGGACATAACAGGCTGAAATACCGCTTGTTCAATAAACTAAAGATAGGAGATACCGATGAATGTAATTGTGGAACTGGTAAAATGACAGCTAAACATTTGCTGCAGGAGTGCCCAATATAAGCAGAACAGAGAAAGATATTTTGGCCCACACCTGCTTCATTAGAGGACAAGCTCTATGGAGTTTTCAAGTGTATTCCTCAATATCAGGCAGCCCCAAAAAATCTTTACTATCCATCTCTAAATTTATATAACCAATTTACTGTTTTTATATTTTTCTTGAACAACTGCCTTATTTATTTCTGTGATATTCTTTTCAGTTTCCTCAGAAACTACATGCGTGCTGTCAGCAGATGATTCTCGGCATGTCTGTTGATTGTCCACCTTTCACGTGTCTGCAGTGTTGTAGGATCCATTCAGTACTTTAACGCTATTGTTATCACTGCAGATAACAGCTGTTTATTAGTAGTTATGTCCATCTTGAACATGATTACTTTTGCTATGGCAATCCTTGTAAATCGTTACAGGCTTCTTCCGTCAGATCGTATGACTGTTTAAAGACGGGGCAATTTACGTTTTTAAACTGTAACAATTACATTTATGTGTGGAGGCTGCTTAGCGAAGTGGTTCTGTCGCATGCAACGAAGGTTATGGGTTCGATTCTGGCCTACGTCGTTCTGCTGACAAGTGCGATTTACTCTGCGGCTCTGACCTTTTAAATCCTTTTATTTACATTGAAGTTGCCTTTTCGAGATTAGTCATGATAGAAATATTATTTTTAGAGCTACTGAAATGGCACGAAAAATAAATTCACAGGTATTGGTATTGATAATCACTCATAGAAGTAAAGGAAAGACGAGGGGAATAATTGACAATAAGAACATTTAAAGCTTTGAAGATCACACAGGGAGCGGGACTTGTCATCTCGTCATGTGAAGATGTCACCTCGTCGTGTGAAGTTGTCACCTCGTCATGTGAAGTTGTCACCTCGTCATGTGAAGTTGTCACCTCGTCATGTGAAGTTGTCACCTCGTCATGTGAAGTTGTCACATCGTCATGTGAAGTTGCCACCTAGTTGTGTGAAGTTGTCACCTCGGCATGTGAAGTTGTCACCTCGTCGTGTGAAGTTGTCACCTCGTCATGTGAAGTTGTCACCTCGTCATGTGAAGTTGTCACCTCGTCATGTGAAGTTGTCACCACGTCATGAGGAGTTCCACCTCGTCATGTGAAGTTGTCACCTCGTCGTGTGAAGTTGTCACCTCGTCATGTGAAGTTGTCACTCCATCATGTGAGGTTGTCATCTCGTCATGTGAAGTTGTCACCTCGTCATGGGAAGTTGTCACCTCATCATGTGAAGTTGTCACCTCGTCGTGTGAAGTTGTCTCCTCGTCATGTGACGTTGTCACCATGTCATGAGGAGTTCCACCTCGTCATGTGATGTTGTCACCTCGTCATGTGAAGTTGTCACCTCGTCATGTGGAGTTGTCACCTCGTCATGGGAAGTTGTCACCTCGTCGTGTGAAGTTGTCACCTCGTCATGTGAAGTTGTCACCTCGTCATGTGAAGTTGTCACCTCGTCGTGTGAAGTTGTCACCTCGTCATGTGGAGTTGTCACCTCGTCATGTGGAGTTGTCACCTCGTCATGTGAAGTTGTCACTACGTCATGAGGAGTTCCACCTCGTCATGTGAAGTTGTCACCTCGTCGTGTGAAGTTGTCACCTCGTCATGTGGAGTTGTCACCTCGTCATGTGGAGTTGTCACCTTCGTCATGTGGAGTTGTCAGCTCGTCATGTGGAGTTGTCACCTCGTCATGTGAAGTTGTCACCTCGTCATGTGAAGTTTTCACCTCGTCATGTGGAGTTGTCACCTTGTCATGTGGAGTTGCCATGTCGTCTTGAGAAGTTGTCATCTCGTCATGTGGAGTTGTAACCTCGTCATGTGAGTTGTCACCTCATCATGTGAAGTTGTCACCTCGTCATGTGAAGTTGTCACCTCGTCATGTGAAGTTGTCACCATCGTCATGTGAAGTTGTCACCTTCGTCATGTGAAGTTGTCACCTCGTCATGTGAAGTTGTCACCTTCGTCATGTGAAGTTGTCACTTCGTCATGTGAAGTTGTCACCATCGTCATGATGAAGTTGTCACCTCGTCATGTGAAGTTGTCACCTCGTCATGTGAAGTTGTCACCTCGTCGTGTGAAGTTGTCACCTCGTCATGTGGAGTTGTCACCTCGTCGTGTGAAGTTGTCACCTCGTCGTGTGAAGTTGTCACCTCACCATGTGAAGTTGTCACCTCGTCATGTGAAGTTGTCACCTCGTCGTGTGAAGTTGTCACCTCGTCATGTGGAGTTGTCACCTCGTCATGTGATGTTGTCAGCTCGTCATGTGAAGTTGTCACCTCGTCATGTGAAGTTGTCACCTCGTCATGTGGAGTTGTCACCTCGTCATGTGAAGTTGTCACTACGTCATGAGTAGTTCCACCTCGTCATGTGAAGTTGTCACCTCGTCGTGTGAAGTTGTCACCTCGTCATGTGGAGTTGTCACCTCGTCATGTGGAGTTGTCACCTCGTCATGTGGAGTTGTCAACTCGTCATGTGGAGTTAGTCAGCTCGTCATGTGGAGTTGTCACCTCGTCATGTGAAGTTGTCACCTCGTCATGTGAAGTTTTCACCTCGTCATGTGGAGTTGTCACCTTGTCATGTGGAGTTGCCATGTCGTCTTGAGAAGTTGTCATCCCGTCATGTGGAGTTGTAACCTCGTCATGTGAGTTGTCACCTCGTCATGTGGAGTTGTCACCTCGTCATGTGAAGTTGTCACCTCGTCATGTGAAGTTGTCACCTCTTCATGTGAAGTTGTCACCTCGTCATGTGAAGTTATCACCTCGTCATGTGAAGTTGTCATCTCGTCGTGTGAAGTTGTCACCTCGTCATGTGAAGTTGTCACCTCGTCGTGTGAAGTTGTCACCTCTTCATGTGAAGTTGTCACCTCGTCTTGTGGAGTTTTCACCTCGTCATGTGGAGTTGTCACCTCGTCGTGTGAAGTTGTCACCTTGTCCTGTGAAGTTGTCACCTCGTCATGAGGAGTTGTCACCTTGTCATGAGGAGTTGTCACCTTGTCATGTGAAGTTACCACTTCGTTATGTGAAGTTACCACTTCGTCATGTGAATTTGCCACCTCGTCATATGAACTTGCGACCTTGTCACGTGGAGATGATTTTGACTGCGCACATGATCAGCTCTTCTTCTTTCTCGTCTTCCTCAGGTGCTTCGTCTAGATCAGGCAACGGCGACTACGTCTGTCCCTTCCTCCCTGACATCTGAAATGTCAATAAAGTTGACGTTTATGCTATAATTTATTACCCAGCTGTTAAAGCTATTCACATTCTATCCCTCTCTTTCCCGCCTTGTACTTTCCCCACAAAAAGTCATGCTCTGTCGTCATTTAGTGGTGGCAGGTTCGAATCTCGGTCGGTAACTATATCTTCTAATGTTCATGTTGTCTAGTGCGACCTCTAATCCCAGCTTCTTTCTTGTACTTCTCTGAGCACCAAACGATATATGTGTGTTTATTTATGAGCTATTTGATGTAATCCCTTTTTTGTGCTTCTCTGAGCGCCAAACGATATATGTGTGTTTATTTATGAGCTATTTGATGTAATCCCTTTCTTGTACTCCTCTGAGCTCCAAACGATATGTGTGTGTTTATTTATGAGCTATTTGATGTAATCCCTTTTTTGTGCTTCTCTAAGCGCCAAACGATATATGTGTGTTTATTTATGAGCTATTTGATGTAATCCCTTTCTTGATATACCCTCTATGTGGCGAAAGAGTTAGGGGCGCAATTTCTTATTCCGCTTACAGTGTTCAAAACGCTGCTGCAACGATTTGGAAGAATGTCGCTTTGCGTTAGATTT
>JACEFZ010025553.1:0-2500 GCA_014155875.1 Cepaea nemoralis | reverse complement strand
AAACTAAAACTGTGTTATGATAATTGACACTGATGTGCACCACATGGTGTTGATGAATCATGAGAGCTGCCTGTGGAGTTGCTAGTCTTCAATTATCACCCTGCGTCTGTTGCTTTTCTTGTTTGATTTGTGGATTTTATTGTTCTTCAATTATGTCATTGTTAATGTAATTTCTTTGTCCCTGGTTATTCCGCTGGTTGATTTTGAGCATCACGTAGAATGCGGGGAAGAAAGAAAGAGAAAGACGGAGGTTGGGAGAGCGAGTGACAATGATGGAGAGAATGAGACAAAGACAACCAGAGAACGAACAAACGAACAAACGTGCTTTATTTTCAAAGTGTTAAGAATTGGGCACACAGGCCCGTCTGACATTCTGCCCTTCTTATCTCCTTCCTCTCATACATTATGTCATTCATACATCACTTATGAAACTAATCTTAGATTCCCCCCCCCCCCACCACCCCCACCCTCCAAAAACGCATGAAAAATAATCACTAATACATGATTCACTAAAGCAATTTTTAACATGGCCATTATAATTACCTGAGATAGGTGTAACGTACCATACATATGGTAATGTTTATTTTACTAGATGTCATTTGAGATTATTATTTTTTTTTCTTTTAAGTGGGGATGGTTCCGTCGCCCTGCTACTGTGTGAGTGCGTGGCGCGACTCTGTGAGCTGTGATATTCACTTGGAATGCTTTTACATGTCCGCTTTTGTTTGTACAGTGACCTGCATGGTCGTAACAATGACTACCGGCTGTTGTTGAATTGACTGATTTGCTTTTTTCGGATTACGCGTGCATTTTTCAGGAGTCGGAGATACGGAGTTCGTACTAAATGCGACGCTTTCGGGTGGGGGGGGGGGGGGGGGGGGGGGGGCGGGAGTCGCCCTGCGGATAGTGACAGAGCCATCTGAGTAAACCCGGGTAAATGAGGTCTTTCTGGTGACTGCCGATTCCATCGACGATGAACTGTGGTTTTCGTCGGTGACATTTGTGTTGGCATTCTGGCGGCGGAATTGTGCACAGTGTACCTATGTGGGCTGTTGGATTGCTGAGACTCCTGTCTGTTCCACTTTTCACATTGGACAGTGGGGAGCAATTTGTGTGATATTCACTGGCACAGGAACGGAGCATAATGGGGACGTTGCCGTGAAGTTGGAACCTCGACTAACTAACTAACTAACTAACTAACTAACTAACTAACTAACTAACGAACTAACTAACTAAACTAACTAACTAACTAACTAACTAACTAACTAACTAACTAACTAACTAACTAACTAACTTACTATCTTTTAAGTGGGGGAATGTAGTCTGTACTGAGATAGTGTTCAAACAGGTTGCGATTGTATGCATAATGATTGGTGATATCTTTGATATCTTTTGGAAGATTGTTCCACAACTGAGAGGCAGAGTATTCTAAGCTTGTTTTATATAGGTCTATTCTCGCTTTTTCTGGTCATGTGATGAGAAGAGAGGCGCTTGAGAACATCGTGGCAACAGGAAAGTTCGAGGGGAAGAGAGGCAGAGGCAGACCACTAGAAATGATGCTGGATGGATTGCGACAGTGGCATGGAGGAATATCAACGGCAGAGTTGATCCAGAAAACCAAAGACCGAGATTTGTAAAGAGTCATGAACGCCTACGCGAGTCGGCACGACACTTGATGATGATGATCCTATGTTTGGGGACATGAAGTATTTTAGTTATTCTCTATGTCCTGCATTATATGTAAACAACGGCCAAAGGTAGAGTGGGGGAGAGAGATACAGGGAGAGAAAAATACTGGCAAACAATTACAGTCTCAGAGAGAGAGAGAGAGAGAGAGAGAGAGAGAGAGAGAGAGAGAGAGAGAGAGAGAGAGAGAGAGAGAGAGAGAGAGAGAGAGTAAATCGTGAGACACCAGTTAGAGAATTTTAAAAACAAGAAAGATTTTGCCGTCTAACAAACGTATAAGCCATCATTGTCATCTTCTTCTTGCTGCCAGGAGTCATGGGGAGAAGTAGTTAATGTTCCAGCGCCTGTTGCTTGGTACTAGATCGTGTCATTGCGTGTGATTGTACAGTGTCTTTGATGTCGCCATTCCACTTTATTCTTGGGCGCCCTCTTGCTCTCAATATTCAATTGAAAACCTTACATGTTGTGTATATGTGTCTGTGAATGTTTTCTGAAAAAGTAAAATGTATCATTTTTCGATGTAGTCACCACTGTGCTCAAGGAAAGTACTCCATTGCCGTTAAACTGCTCGGATTCCTGTAGAAAAATTTACTCTGTGGTAGGGTTGCCAGATACGTGGGCACCAAAAGGAGGACAAAGGAGGACATATTGAATGTTTCATTTGAATCGTTCCAGAATAAACCCACAATCAGTACACTTTTATTACAATGGCTGCCAATAAGTATATCATACTCTTAGTGAATCGACCAAGAAAAAATCATGTTAAAAAATAAATATAAATTCAATGGAGGATTTTTTCAAAATGCTAAACAAC
>JACEFZ010025552.1:0-10239 GCA_014155875.1 Cepaea nemoralis | reverse complement strand
CTCTCCCCCCTTTCTCCCTCCCTAATTGTTTTCCCTTCCCTTACATTTTCCCTTCTTTCTCTCTCCTCTCCCTCTTTTCCAATTTTTTCCCCATAATCTAGTTCTCTCTCTCCCCCCCTTTTCTCCCTTTTCCCTTCTTTTCTCTCTCTTTTTTCCTCCCCTTTTTCCAATTTTTTCCCCATAATCTAGTTCTCTCTCTCCTCCCTCCCCTTTTCCCCTTTTTCCCTTCTTTTCTTCTCCTCCTTTCTCAATTTTTTAAACCCCAAAATTCTAGTTCTCTCTCTCCTCCCTCTCTCTTTTCCCTTTCTTTTCTTCTCCTCCTTTCTCAATTTTTTAAACCCCATAATCTAGTCTCTCTCTCCTCCCTCCCCTTTTCCAATTTTTTCCCTTACCTATTTTTCTCTCCTCCCTCTCCCCCCTTTTCCCCTTTTTTCTCTTTTTTCCCTTTTTTTTCCAATTTTTTAAACCTTACCTATTCTTCTCTCCTCCTTCTCCTTTTCCCTTTTCTTTTTCTCTCTTTTTCCCCCTTTTTTAACCCTTACCTAATCTAGTCTCTCTCTCTCTCTCTCTCTTTCTCTCTCTCTCTTTCTCTCTCTCTCTCTTTCTGCAATTGTGTTGTAACCCTTCAGCCGTATATCTAGTCTCTCTCTCTCTCTCTCTCTCTTTCTCTCTCTCTTTCTATCTCTCTCTCTTTCTGCAATTGTGTTGTAACCCTTCAGCCGTATATCTAGTCTCTCTCTCTCTCTCTCTCTTTCTCTCTCTCTTTCTATCTCTCACTCTTTCTGCAATTGTTGTTGTAACCCTTCAGCGTATATCTAGTCTCTCTCTCTCTCTCTCTCTCTCTGCAATTGTGTTGTAACCCTTCAGCCGTATATCTAGTCTCTCTCTCTCTCTCTCTCTCTCCTCTCTGCAATTGTGTTGTAACCCTTCAGCCGTATAGTCTAGTCTCTCTCTCTCTCATCTCTCTCTCTCTCTCTCTCTCTCTTCTCTCTCTCTCTCTGCAATTGTGTTGTAACCCTTCAGCCGTATATCTAGTCTCTCTTCTCTCTCTCTCTCTCTCTGCAATTGTGTTGTAACCCTTCAGCCGTATATCTAGTCTCTCTCTCTCTCTCTCTCTCTCTCTCTGTCTGCAATTGTGTTGTAACCCTTCAGCCGTATATCTAGTTTCTCTCTCTCTCCTCTCTCTCTCTCTCTCTCTCTCTCTCTCTCTCTCTCTGCAATTGTGTTGTAACCCTTCAGCCGTATATCTAGTCTCTCTCTCTCTCTCTCTCTCTCTCTCTCTCTCTCTCTCTGCAATTGTGTTGTAACCCTTCAGCCGTATATCTAGTCTCTCTCTCTCTCTCTCTCTCTCTCTCTCTCTCTCTCTCTGCAATTGTGTTGTAACCCTTCAGCCGTATATCTAGTCTCTCTCTCTCTCTCTCTCTCTCTCTCTCTCTGCAATTGTGTTGTAACCCTTCAGCCGTATATCTAGTCTCTCTCTCTCTCTCTCTCTCTCTCTCTCTCTCTGCAATTGTGTTGTAACCCTTCAGCCGTATATCTAGTCTCTCTCTCTCTCTCTCTCTCTCTCTGCAATTGTGTTGTAACCCTTCAGCCGTATATCTAGTCTCTCTCTCTCTCTCTCTCTCTCTCTCTCTCTCTCTCTCTCTCTCTGCAATTGTGTTGTAACCCTTCAGCCGTATATCTAGTCTCTCTCTCTCTCTCTCTCTCTGCAATTGTGTTGTAACCCTTCAGCCGTATATCTAGTCTCTCTCTCTCTCTCTCTCTCTCTCTCTCTCTCTCTCTCTGCAATTGTGTTGTAACCCTTCAGCCGTATATCTAGTGTCTCACTCTCTCTCTCTCTCCCTCTCTCTCCCTCTCTCTCGGCTGTTGTGTTGAAGCCCTTCAGTCATGTAGCCAGTGTCTCATTCTCTCTCTCTCTCTCTCTCTCTCTCTCTCTCCCTCTCTCGGCTATTGTGTTGTAGCCCTTCAGTCATGTATCCAGTGTCTCATTCTCTCCCTGCTTTTGTGTTGTACCCCTTCAGTTATATATCTTATATATCTAATATTTCATTATCTCTTTCGGCAATTGTGTTTAAGACTTTCAATCACACATCCAATGTCTTATTCTTTGTCTCCAATTGTGTTGCAGTTCTTCAGTCATAAATTATTTCTCTTTTTTCTATTGTCTTGTAGCTCTTCAGTCATATATCTTGTGTCTCATTCCCTCCTCGGTATTGTGTTGTAGCTCTTCAGTCATCATCTAGTGTCACAATCACACCTTGCAGCCATACTGCTGCTGATCTGTTCTACTGGGCATTCAAGATGCTGGAAGCTTCAGAAGGCAGAATCAAGGGCGAGCTTCTGCTTGTAGGAATTGTGTACGGATTCTCAAGTATGTCCTCACAGCCTGTTGGGCACAGTGTATCATCTGAAAGTGTTCTTCGAGAAAAGCAGTCATCATCTAGGGAATGCAGGTCTTGGTTGGATGAGCACGGACTGCTCCAGGGACTGATGTAAGCAACGCTGTTGGAATCAGCAATATCCGGAGCTTGCGTCATCCGGCCACACTCTTGTCTGCACCTCCTACATTGTGTCTGGGGAATCATGTCAGATAAGGGCGCGATGTAGTTGTCTTCATCTACAGTTGCCTGTGTTCTAAAGTATACCATATTGTTAGGACATCTTGATGAACACTTGAGCGGTTCCGTTTTCAAGGGTGTGGCTGGATTGTTACTAGAGGATGGGTTCATGGGTTGTAAGTATCCATCCACCTCGTCACAGAGGCCATGCGTATCCTGAGCAGTGCTGGAATGATTCCGTGTCACTTGGACATTCTCTCGTGTGTGCAGCTGCTGGCTGCAGCGATGCCCGTGTGGCTGAAGAAGTCTTGTAGACTGGACATCTCGTGTTGACGCTTCTGGCATTCTTGTGGATAATACTGAACTGTCCGAGTAATCATGTTCACTATTATTCACCGGATATTTCGGTAAATGGTACTCCAGAATGGTAGACGTGTTCTCACTTTTGCTCCGGCTTGTTGGCCTAGATCTGGGATCTCTGCTTGCTGGTTTACAAATCTTGTCAAAGAACGGGCAGGCATTCGGTGATCGTGGCAGCTTAGTGATCAACATACAGGAGCCGCAAGCCAAGGTAAAGGCGATCACTACCAGCCCTGCCACGGTTATTATTGCAATAGTGTGTGCCTGGACGAGACCTACGTGTCTCGGAAGCTGATGTGTTTGTCCGAAACTTAAATGTTAACGTACTGGTAGGGACATAACATTGATCAGAACTTCGTGTGAAGCACAGTGCAGTGGGCACCGTGTGTCGTGTGATTGCTGGCAAAGGATAAAGCAACAGATGTATGTATTACTCACAGTAACAGATGCACCACTAGACAGCTCACAGACCACTGTCATAGGCATAGGTTCCAATCTACTGTCCTTGACCTCGCAGACAAATGATGCAATGTTGTTCCTAAAGATTTCGTGTTTACCAAGAACAGTTCCACTGCCGTCAGACAGTTTAAAATGTGCAGTCTGCGAAGGATAGCAAATCTGAACTGTCTTCGAATCCGAATACACTGTCTCTTTAAAATTTGCACTGGTGAAATTTAATGCGCAAGTAACTGTTCTGGTGGCATTCGCTGTTTCGGGTGTGATTGTTAGTATGGACACGTATGTGTAATACTTTCCCCTGCGCTCTTTATTTGTTTCAGAGATTCCTTCTGTAACTTTCAAACTGTCCAAATACCACAAAAATCGGGGAACCCCATCATCAAACCACATCTGCTCTGCATTCTATATTATCTATAAAGATAGCATTGTGGCTATCCCCAGACAATTGGTTGATATTTATAGATGGTTTAAGAGTGACATTTGATTGGCAACTCGTGTTAATGACGTCAGAAGTTACTGAGATATTTCCAACGTTTGGGAAAACACTAATGGAGAACTTGTATAGCCCGGATTCGTTGGCATACAAAACGTGAGAGCAGTTGCTGTTGTAGTAATGTGTACGTGAATTAACAACATCATGCCGCTTCATACGAATCGGTCCTAATTCCGAATCGTCATTAAATGAAATAGTTATTTGACAGACAATATCGGGATAGAAGTTGTCAATTTGACACCACACCAAAATATCTCCCGCATCTGTCAAGATGGCGGTATGGCAGTCGACGAGCTGTGGCGGGGAATATACGCCTGCTAGAGTCCACGCCTTGACTGATGTAGTAACTTGATCGAAGTAATCCAGGACACTACATTCAAAGCTGGAGCGCCTATGCTCCACGGATACATTCAGGATGGTCAAGTTGCTAGAGTACTCACGTCCGATTCCGGAATAACCTCCTATATATGACTGGTACTGTGTGTTCTTACATGAGCTGTTATGGCACGTGGATATGATAACAGGCTTGTGTGAGTCCCAGGTCACCAGCCAGACAATATTCCTGTGAATAAAATGTAACTAGCGTGAACTATGGAATCAGATAAATATAGCGACATGAAATAGACAGACAAAGAAATGTTACTGCCAGCAGAGGTAATGTGGTGGCGGTGGTGTAGTGGCTAAAGGCTGGCTTTCTGGCCTGGTGGTCATGCGTTCGTATCCACGTTGACCTGGACTGTGAGGTGGACGCAGCCTTTAATGGGTACCCGGGAAAGGTAAGGAAAGTAAAGACGGATGGGTGGTGTGATATTCTCAGATCACCAACATGCTGTGATATTCTCAGATCACCAACATGGCGGCTGTCTATCGACTGGTCTATACAAGTATAGTGTAACACCAGATACCCTGTGCAGCTGGAAGTAGCTCAAAGGGCACTTGACTGCTGCTGTTTGATTAGAGATCATCATCATAATCATCATCATCTTCCACGTCTGCCGTCAAGCGTCGTGGGGAGAAATAATTTGCGTTCCAGCGCCCTGTGGACGGCACTGGATAGTGTCATTCCGTGTGGTTGTACAATGTCTCTGATGTCGTCAATCCATTTTCTTCTTGGACGTCCTCGTGGTCTCGTCGCAGATGATCTTTGATGTAAGGCCAGTGATGGTAGTTGCTGAAGTTGCATTCTAACGACATGGCCAAACCACTTGATCTTCTGTCTTTCAATAAATGTGGCACAAGGTGTTGATCCTACAGTCTGTCTGATAGTAGCATTTCTTACTCGGTCTCGGATTGTTAAGTTGGCAGCTCTCCTCAGGCATCTCATTTCGCAGGTGTTGATTTTGCGAAGGTGTAATTTGGATAAAGTCCAGGTTTGAGATTGGTAGCATAGGGTTGGTGTGAATATGCTGTTTATTATCTGTCGTTTTGCGGACATGGGTATGTTTGGATGTTTCAGTAAGGGTGATAGTTGATATGTAAGTGCACTAGCTTTTTGACATCTGATTTCAATTTCTCTGTCCAATCTGCCATCTTCTGTGATCATACTTCCAAGATATTTGAATTCTTTAACTTGTTTCAGAGGTGTGTTATTTATCTGTATATTTAGTGGGCCTGGCGATCTGCTAACTTGCATTACTTCGGTTTTGGCTGTGTTTATACTCATATTGTATCTGCTGCAGGTTGAACTCAGATTAGTAATATGATTTTGTAGTCTGCCCTCGTCGCTGTAAAACAGGCACTGATCATCTGCAAATAGAAGTTCATTTATTCCCTGTGGGTCAATTGTTTCATCTGGAGTAAAGAGTTCTAAATCTTCTGAATCTGTTCTGTCGAGACTTGCTTCTTTGGAAATTCTGTCCATGTAGATAGTGAATAGCAGGGGAGAGAGCACACATCCCTGCCTCACTCCTGTATTGACTGTGAACATATCTGATATACCTGCCTGTGTTCTTACTGCACTTTGGCTCGAGTGGTACATGGCTATGATGTTTTCTAGCAGTTGCCCTTCTATCCCATAGTCTTCAAGAATGGTCCATAATTTGTATCTGTCTACTCTATCAAAAGCCTTTTCCTGATCCACAAACACAATATGCTGCTGGTCACTATATTCAATAGTTTTTTCACAAATTTGTCTAAGTGTAAATAATCAATCAATCAATCATGTGCCATGCCGGAAAGCGTGGGCGGTCATGATTCGCCATTTCACTCGATCACCAGAGTCGTGGATCAGCTAAGTGTTCCTGTCTCGTCCATGCCATGTGGCCAAGCCATCCAGGTATTTTCCTCTCGGTCTTCCTCTTGGTCTGTTCCCTTCGATCTTGCCAGTTGTCACTAAGTTCTCCAGTCCATTTCTTCTCATAACATGTCCAAAAAATTTTGACTGTCTACGTCTAATTTCTCTAATCAATCTACGATTTTCATTTGTCTCTTGTAGTACTTGGTCATTGGTTTTTCTATCTGTCCATGGTATTCTTTGCATTTTCCTCAGAAACCACATTTCTGCAGCCATCAGATGTTTTTCAGCTTGACTGCACATTGTCCAAGTTTCACATCCATACAAAAGAACAGGCTCTATGTATCCCCTCAACACTCTTTTTCTCGTTTCAATTGACATCATTTTATTGGTCAGAATGTTTTTCATCTTGCTAAAGGCTACTTTCGCAATGGCGATTCTTGTTCTAATCTCTTCAAGGCATCTGCCATCAGATGTTATGACTGTTCCGAGATAATTGAACCGATTCACTTGTTGAAGAATATTCCCATTTACTTGTATATTACATTGTGGTACTTCGTTCTTCCTAGTGACGACCATAACCTGTGTCTTCCTACAATTTAATTCCAACCCCAGCTGCTCACTGTGTACAACCACAGCGTCTACTAATTGTTGCAGATCCTGTGCATTGTCTGCAATCAATACTGTATCATCTGCATATCTAATGTTATTTATGTTTCGTCCTCCAATGCTGATTCCATTTAGGTCTTCTACATTTCTGAAAATATTTTCACTGTATAGGGAAAAAAGATCTGGAGACATTACACATCCCTGCCTAACACCTCTCTTAATAGGTTGGTATTGTCCTACTTCATTATCAATCCTTATGGCAGCTTGTTGTTTCCAATATATGTTTTTTATAAGTCTAATGTCTTTCCCATCAATTTGTAGATCTGCAAGCATATCCACAATGTTGACATGTCTAACTCTATCAAAAGCCTTTGTGTAGTCAATAAAGCAAAGATGTATATCCTTGTTTACTTCTAAAGCACGTTCAATAACTGTTCGCAGCATATACACAGCATTTACTGTACCCTTTCCTTCTACAAAACCACATTGTTCTTCCCCTATTTCAGGTTGTATTTTCTTCCTCACTCTTTGCATGATAATTCGTAACAAAATCTTTGTGATGTGACTCATTATACTAATTGTTCTATGTTGATCACATTCTAAGGCTCCTGATTTCTTTGGGATTGCAATAAATACAGAATTACATAATTCAGAAGGTATATCTCCAGTATCATATAATGTGTTCAGCAGTGACTTGCTCTAGTCCAAATTCTTCTAGAGCTCTAATCATTTCTGTTGTGATGTTATCTGCACCGGGGGCCTTGCCAGCTTTCATATGCTTAAGAACATTTTGAACCTCCATCTTTAAAATTGCTGGTCCTTCATTATTAAATCTAATAGCATACTGTTCGTCTCTGTTATCATTATACAGGTCTTTCACATAATCTGTCCATACATGTAGAATCTGATCTTTTTCTATTATGACTTTGCCATCTTTAGTTTTTAGACAGCCTGTTGATGTACTTGTTCTTTTATTAGTAAGTTCCTGAATTCTTTTGTGCACTAATTTGGTATTTTGACTGTTGTGTTGTTTTTCAATTTCTAAGCACTTTTCCTCAAGCCATGATTCTTTTGCCTTCCTACATAATATTCTGACTTGTCTGTGAATTTCTTCATATTTGGCAGGATTATTTTTGTTGAGTCTTCTTGTTTCCATTAAGTGTAAAATTTCCTCAGTCATCCATTTCTTACGACCCACCTTCTTTAATTTTGGAATAGTTTTTTCTGCAGCCACATTGATTGAATTCTTTAACATTTCCCATTGATCATCCACATCCTGGAATAGTATCTCTAGATCAGACAATATTTCAAATCTGTTCTGTACTTCTATGTTGAATTTGTTTTGTATTTCCTTGTCATTACTCAATGTACACAAATCATATTTAGTGTTCCCTGTTGTATACTTGACTTTCTTCAACTTTATCCTCAATGTTCCTGTGAGTAGTCTGTGGTCACTATAACAATCAGCACTGGGAACTGTTTTTGCTACTGTTAGCGCGTTTCTAAATCTTCTGCTAATGAGAATGTAGTCAATCTGGTTTCTAATCCTGCTATCAGGACTCCTCCAGGTCCATAATCTTCTAGGGTGTTGCTTGAACCAGGTGTTTCCTACAATCATTTCCTGTTCTTTTGCCCACTCTACTAGTCTGTATCCTCTTTCATTTCTCTCTCCTAAACCATGTAAATAATGCATCAGTTCAACTTTTACCTTTCCGAAAACCGAATTGTGCTTTGCTTAACTGTTGTTCAACTATTGGTCTAGCTCTTTGTTTGAGCTTTGTTTGATTAGAGATGATGTCAGTAAAATGTAGAGGAGCAATCAATCAACCAGGCGTCATCTCCACAACGTAGGTTGGCTGCAACGCTGCTTATCTCTCGCTACGGTTGTACATTCTGAGAGACTCATGATCGTCCATCTCTTGATGCTATTTCCCACTTGTATCGTCGTCTACCTCTTAGTTCGCTTTAACTCACCCATCCCTCCAGTATGGCTTTCAGAGTGGCCGAAATATTTCACTTGCCCTTTTTATTTCTTTCATCGACTTGCTTGTCATTCCAAGTTTTGCCTGAACCTCTGTATTTGATTGTGTTTATTTCCAAGAAATATGTCATATTATTCTATATATACACATCTCCATGGCCTCTATTCTACTGTCTAATTGCTTGTGCATTGTTCAAGCTTCTGCGCCATACAGTAGTGTTGAATATACATAAGATTTGACAATTCTCATTGTGAATGCGTTGTTAATCATGGGAGTAAAACACTACATAACCTTAGATGTTTGAAGGGGAAGCGATACCACAAGCAAACACTGCATGTTATCACATGCCGAACATCTTATGTAAATCACCGTTGTCATTGGAAGGTAGTATAAAGAATTCTTGAGTGTTACATCCAACCGTTGCTATCATTGTAAATAAAGGACAGTTGAGTAATTGAAAAGTTTTGAAAGAGAATAAGATGCAAAGACAGCTTATCACAAACATAAGAATTAGGCAGTCATCACAGTTTGGCCACATTATGAGGAAACACGCTGGATATGGAGAAGTATGATCGCCTTCGCCAGCCGGCAAGGCACTTACTTGAAGAAGCAGTTAAGATATTTGCTTCCGGTTTACTGGATATTCTCTAGCTGTGTACGGCGTTCTTGCGTACAAGTTTTGGATTGCTTCACTTTCTTCCTGCTCGTTCCAGTCTACTTCCTGTTTCCCTGCCCATCTGTAATTATTTATCTCTATTGCTCTTTTGTTTCAAGTTATTTTTCCTCAATTGCTTTTTTTCTCCGCCAACAGATTTGATAGTGCAAGTGATGAATACTTTGTATCGACATTCCCACATTGAAAAGTTAGCTAAAGAATCTGCTTGTTGACGTGACCAGGCTGTCTCGTGCGGTTCAGTTAAAGAAAACAACAATGGCATGTGAATAATGTATGCAAGTAATGGAGAGTATGGAGAAAAGGAGAACCGGACTCCGTGGTGAAGGCTGTTATGGACGCGATTCGTAATCCCATATATCCTAGGTTCGAAACTCAGCGGTGCTGATTTTTTTCGAAAAGGTATATGAGCCGGTCTTCAGAAAGCAATGGCAAACTACTGAACGTAAAACTTTTCCAGGAATAACGAACAGCTAAAATGCTGGGGTTGACTGCTACGTCCTGTGAAAGAAATGCAACTAATTTTTTTTTTTTATTTTTTTTTTTTTTTTTTTTTGGGGGGGGGGGGGGGGGGGGGGGGGGGGGGGGGGGGGGGGGGGGGGGGGGTTTTTTTTTTTTTTTTTTTTTTTTGTTTAATTAATGGTTTCTCATCACCTTCTTCCACACTTGTTTTTGTTGTGTTTTGTTGTTTTTTATTTATTATTATTTTATTATTATTATTATTTTTATTATTGTTGTTGTTTTTTTTTTGTTTTTTGATGTCGTTGTTTGTTTTTATTATTTTTGCCCGTTTTTTTTATTGTTGTCGTTATTGTTTTGTTTTTTTATTTTTTTTTTGGGGGTCGGGTTTTTTTTTTGGCTCTTCTTCTTTT
>JACEFZ010025551.1:0-11298 GCA_014155875.1 Cepaea nemoralis | reverse complement strand
GGGGCCAAAAAACCCCTTTTCCCTTTGGGGGGTTTGCCACCATTATTACTGCATATGCACCGACACTCGATTCCTCTGATGATGTGAAGGATTTGTTCTATGAGGAGATTAGACTCCGTGATCAAGGCAGTTCCAAAATCTGACTACATTTATATGCTCGGTGATTTCAATGCTCGTGTGGGCAAGGACTCGAGTTCATGGCCACTGTGCCTTGGAAAATACAACATCGGTCGCATGAATGAAAATGGGCAAAGGCTACTGGAGCATTGCACCAGTAATGACCTATGTATTACAAACTCTTTTTTTAAAACAAAAGAGATGCATAAGGTCACATGGAAACATCCACGATCCGGCCATTGGCACCAGCTGGACTTCATCATCACACGGAGACAACATCTGAACCATATATCATTGACTCGTAGTTACCACAGTGCTGACTGTGATACGGATCATTCTTTGGTTGTTGCAAGGGTTAGACTGAGACCAAAGAGAATCTACACAGCTAAACACAAATCTAGCCCCAGGATTAATATTATTAACACTCATGATCCTGAAAAGTGCTTTCAGTTTCAACAGCAACTTGAAGACGCTTTCACTGATACACCAGAAAATTGTACAGTAAATGAAAAGTGGGGTCAAATTAAGGAAACTCTTTATAAAACTGCCGTAGGGGTTTACGGCACTGTGGATCATAAGAGGCAGGACTGGTTTGTGGCCAACAGCGAGACTCTGCAGCCCTTGATTGACAAGAAGAAGAAAGCTCTCTTAAGAAACAAGGAAAGACCAACGCGTAACACTCTGAGTGAGCTAAGGCAAGCTAGGAAGGATGTGCAAAAGGCTGCCAGGCAGTGTGCAAATGATTATTGGATCAAGTTATGTGAGTCCATTCAAATCGCAAGTGATAAGGGAGACATAAGAAGCATGTATGAAGGAATAAAGAAAGCCTGTGGTCCAGTGATCAAAAGAAGTGCACCATTGAAAACCTTGACTGGAGAAGTCATCACTGATAAGAAACAGCAGATGGACAGATGGGTAGAGCACTATTTGGAGCTTTACTCAAGTGAGACCAAACTAGCGGATGATGCCCTCAACGCCATAGAGGCTCTACCAACTCTTGACCACCTGGACACACTTCCCACCATAACAGAAGTTAAGTGTGCTATAAATGAACTTGCATCTGGCAAGGCTCCAGGTAAGGATGGGATTCCAATAGAGGTTATCAGGAGTGGGCAAGACACACTCACTATACAGATCCACCAGCTAATAGAGCTATGCTGGCGAGAAGGACAAGTCCCACAGGATTTCAAAGATTCAAGCATCATAACACTGTACAAGAACAAGGGCGATCGGAGCGACTGCAACAACTATAGGGGTATCTCACTTCTGTGTATTGTTGGAAAAGTATTTGCCAGAATTGTTCTGCGCAGACTTCAAGTCCTAGGAGATCAAGTCTACCCCGAATCACAGTGTGGCTTTCGACAGAACCGGTCTACCACTGATATGATATTCTCATTGCGACAAATGCAAGAAAAATGCCGTGAACAGAATCAACCACTGTTTATTGCCTTCATCGACCTCACAAAGGCATTTGATTTGGTCAGTCGTGAGGGTCTGTTCAAGGCACTAAAGAAGATTGGCTGCCCACCAACTCTTCTGTCCATTGTGGAATCGTTCCACACAGGCATGAAGGGTATAATCAAGTTTGATGGTGCAACTTCTGAAGAATTTGAAATCAAGAGTGGAGTTAAGCAAGGTTGTGTACTAGCTCCCACCCTCTTTGGAATATACTTTTCACTTCTACTGAAATATGCATTTCGTGATCAGGATGGTGGTATATACATTCACTCACGCTCAGATGGCGGCCTCTACAATGCTCAGAGATTGAAGGCTAAGACCAAAATTAGGAGGGTACTGATCAGAGAGTTGCTTTTTGCAGATGATGCTGCAGTTACGACCCACTCTGAGGAAGAATTGCAATGTCTACTATCTGCATTCTCCAATGCTTGTTCTGAATTTGGTTTAACAATTAGCAAAAAGAAGACACAGATTATGTCACAAGGTGCACATGGGGTACCATCAATCTTTATTGACGACGCCGAACTAGAGATAGTAGACCATTTTACATATCTAGGATCAGTGGTAAATAGCAAATTATCCCTAGATCAGGAAATCAACATCCGGATTGGTAAGGCAGCAACAACAATGAACAGGTTAAGAAAAAGAGTCTGGGAGAACAGGAAGCTTACTGCCAAAACAAAAGTCCTTGTCTATCAAGCCTGTGTCCTTAGTACTCTTCTCTATGGCAGTGAAACCTGGACAACTTACTCACACCAAGAGAACAATTTAAACAGCTTTCATATGCGGTGTCTGCGAAGAATTCTTGGTATTAAGTGGCAAGACAAAATCACAAATACTGAAGTATTGGAAAGATCAGGTTGTGTGACAGTTTATTCCATGCTCAGTCTTCGTAGACTTAGATGGATAGGACATCTTAGGAGGATGGATGATGGTAGAATACCAAAGGATATCTTTTTTGGTGAATTACAGATGGGTAAGAGATCTCAGGGTCGGCCTCTACTACGATACAAAGATGTGTGTAAGCGGGACATGATTGATACAGGCATTGATAATGCACATTGGGAGCAAGTCGCCGCTGAACGTGTTGCATGGAGGGCAAATATCAGAAATGGAATAAAGTCAAAGGAGAAAATTATTGCAGAAAAGTCACACACCAAGCGTTTGAGACGTAAGATGGTGCATGATGGTGGCAATGACCACGTGTTCACATGCACCCACTGTGAACGGACATTTACAGCGCAAATTGGCCTTATCAGTCACACTCGCTACCGCCATAGTTAAAAGTTATTATGCCTTTTTAAAGCACAAACTATCGTCTGTCAAGACGGAAAGGTGCCAATGATATGATATATAATTATCGTAGGGGTGTGAAGTGCTGCACCTTCACGTGTGAATGATCGCTGTAATGATGTGAAGTGTTGCGCATCCGCTAGATCTTTTCTCTAGGGCACGCTGGTGTGGTTGGAAATGAACAGGCCGACAAACTGGCTGGTGCTGCATCAGTGAGCGGCGATTTGATGCAGGATAAGGCAGGTGTGGTGAAGGCCCTCTGGAAGCGAGTGAATAATGCGAAAGAACAGATAGACTATCATGATCTGGGGAGAATGTGACTGCAGGGGGTGGTCAGCAGGGTGATCTGGTCGACAGTCGTCATTCATAAGTAAAGCATGACGGACATATAATCAGATTGCAACGGGCAACATTAGTATTGGAACTCTACGCTGGTTGTTGAAGGTGCTTGAGCGCTTATGGGAATGCTTATGATTCTTGACTCAACTCAACACATATTTATGATCATCGTAAGGGTGTGAAATGTTGCATCTTCACATATACAAGATCACCTAGGGATGTGAAGTGTTGCACCTTCATATATAAA
Source organism: Cepaea nemoralis (assembly GCA_014155875.1). Taxonomy (NCBI): domain Eukaryota; kingdom Metazoa; phylum Mollusca; class Gastropoda; order Stylommatophora; family Helicidae; genus Cepaea; species Cepaea nemoralis. The sequence goes on along the minus strand of JACEFZ010025551.1, from coordinate 7,844 downwards.
TGATCATCGAAGTGGTGTAAAGATTGCGCCTTGACACAAACATATCAACATCAGGAGTGTGAAGTGGTGCACTTCCACATAAACAAGATCACCGCACCAGCAACAAGTTCCCGTTCTCTCCTCCATGACTTAAAAATTTCCCGAAAATTATGAAAATTATTCAGGAAAAAAAAATCGTATCGCTAGTGACCTTTCGCGGGCAGGCTGGCGTAATAGTTAAGCCTATTTTGGCTCGAAATGTGTTTTGATAATACCCGCATACACATACATACAGACATACATGCGTATATACGCTTTCTTACAGGTAGATAGACAGACATACATACATACACACAGACAGATCGAAAGACAGACGCACTCACGCACGCACGCACGCACGCATACATACATACATAAACACGCATCACACACACGTACCAGACATACATACACTACTTAGTGTCCCCTTCATGGCTGTTACAACATCAAGCACTGACAGTTCGGGCGATCAAAGGTTAGACATAATGGCCTATAAATAACCCAGCAGACGACTGTCAGAAACAGGCGCGGGATGATTTGTCAAGGGCGGTAAGTAATGTGTATGTGACACGTTCAGAGAACAGACGCTATGTTAACAGACAGTACAGGGTGGACCAGGCGGATGGAAGACGTCGGAAACACGTTGTGTTAAGAAAGTGTGTCGGCTCGCCATCGAATATGAACGTAGGAGAAAATGGGAATCCGTTATGAATTGGTAGTTGGTCTCGACAAGGGCCACAAGGCTGACAAACTTGAGGCTGGAAGGAAGCAATTCCAGCTCGCAATCATGGGTATGTCTATGGGACTGCACACAGCTCGTAAGCTGAAGGATCGCCGCCGAGAACAGAGATGGCACGACAATGATAACAAGAAGGCTCACATGGACACCAGATGGAATGCCATCCATGTCTCTTCCCACGTTAAATGAATTGTTCTAGAGAAAGTAGGTGTTGAGTCCAAAAAACCTAATTCTGTTATCCGAAAATGTGGGAGGGTACAGCTGATAAAGAACGGCAAAAAGATCACAGCATTCGTCCACAATGACGGCTGTTTGAATTTCATTGAAGAAAACCACGAAGTTCTGGTGGCTGGTTTTGGTCGTAAAGGTCATGCCGTCGGTGACATTCCTGGTGTCCGCTTAAAGATTGTCAAGGTTGCTAACGTATCCCTGCTCGCCCTATTGGTATATGTATATATAAGACCTAGTCGCAGAAAGGGGATTGCAGCGAAGCATGCACAATGTGTCCGAGATCTTGTCCGTGAGACTGCTGGCGGCTGGCGTCTCTCGATATGAAAAAAAAATGTCAAGCAGTGTTGAAAATTCAGAAAGACAAGCTTACTCTGAAATTCTGCAAACAGGGGTTGGGTACCCACAACACAACCCTGACTGTACTATCTGTCAGACTTTATGTTATCTTCCCACTTATATCGTTGTCTACCTCTTGCTCGCTTGCCTTCAACCTTGCCCTCCAGTATGGTTTTTATAAGTGTTATGTCTTTTAATGTGGCCGAAATATTTCACTTACCTCTTTTTTATTTCTTTCATCAACTATCTTTTCATTCCCAGTTTTTCTATCACCTATGTATTTGATTGTTTTTGTTTCCATGGAATGCGATATATTTTTCTGTATATCTACATCATAGCGAAGTAATAATGAGAGAGATCAAAGAGAAGGCAGGAATACTAATCGAAGGGTATAATATAAACAATATACACTATGCAGAGGACACAATATTGGTGGCAGATAATGCAAAAGATCTAACATTGAATAACAAGAAAACACTAACAATGGTGATATCAAAGAAAAAGGTGACATCAAAATGTGAAATAGAAATAGAAGAGAAAATTCTTAACCAAGTGGATAATTTTAAATGCCTTGAGGCATTTATAACATCAAATGGAAGATGCACAACAGAGATTAAGTGCAGAACAGGGCAAGTAAAATCTGCCAATATATCAATTTTCAGCTTATAGACAGCGTCATTATGTCTAATTTCAGCCTCTAGAAAGCGTCAAGCCGGCTTCGTGGCTTAGAGGTTATGACTTTTCTCCGTAATCTCGTATACTCTCGCCGGTAACGTGATGACGGTGAGAATCAGCAGTGGGTCGAATCGCATCGGTAACTTACGGGGTATGTGAGCCGGCCACTCAGAAAGCAATGGCAAACTACTGAGCGTAATCTTGCCAAGAAATCAACATACAGCTGAAAGATGCTGGTGTTGACAGCGATGTCCTGTAAAGGATGAGGATATGAAAAAAAAGCGTCAATGTTTCTAATTTCAGCCTCTTAACCGCTTCAATGTCTTTAATGTCAGCTTGTAGCCAGCGTCAATGTCTTCAATTCCAGTAGTAAGACGGCGTAAGTAATTACACTGACGACGTTGTTATCTTGATAGTCACCGCTGAAGGAAGATAAGGTGACAATATATCATGTCTGATGAATGTAACTCGAATAAGGTATAGTAATATTGGGAAGACTATGTGCAAAAGAGGAAGACAGCGTGAGAAGATTCTTGACAGTCTTGTGTCATGGCACGGAAGGGAGTCAACACACCAATTGATCCATGACGTCGGAGATGGTAATTTGTGGAGATCCATGATAGTCTACGCCAGCCGGCAAGGCACTGGATGATGATCATGATGTACAAAATTGTATTTTATTTTATTTTTATTTATTTATTTCTTGCTGCTGCTTGCTTGGCTGACTGACTGGTTGATTAGTTGGCTGGCTGAATGGTTAGTTGGTTGGCTGACTGATTGGTTGACTGAATTGTTGGTTGGTTGGTTGGTTGGTTGGCTGATTAGTTGGCTGGTTGACTGGTTAGTTGGTTGCCTGAATTGTTGGTTGGTTGGTTGGCTGACTGGTTGATTATTTGGCAGGCGGAATGGTTAGTTGGTTAGCTGACTTGTTAGTTGGCTGGCTTGTTTGTTGGTATAATATGTGCAAAACTGAGTACCTGTGGTCTTGTCCGGAGAGCAAGGTTGATACACCAACAGATAACAGCTTTTTCCAATTCTGTTATTGCTGCCGTCGGCTCTGTTGTTGTTGTTGTTGTTGTTGTTGTTGTTGTTGTTGTTGTTGTTGGTGGTGGTGGTGGTGTTGTTTGTCCATCAAGAATGATGATGACCATTCAATTCATCCAGTGGGGTTGAAAGTATGGAGCCGTGAGTTCTAAGATGATTGATAAGGACTATTTTGGCTCGAAATGTTCTTTGACAATGTGGGCAAAGAATGCTTGACGTTCCAGGAGGAGGATCTCATGTAGTGTTCTTTCTGTCCAGCCTTTTATTCACAGCTCTTGCAGTACTGATTGCTTCACAATTGACTGCACCCTTGCATAATGATGTGCGCCATGAATTTCGGTCTTTGGCAGCAATCTCTCATGTGCCATGATGAATTTCAAGAGCTTTTAGTAATATTTTCAGTGTGTCTTTAAAGCGTTTCCTCTGGCCACCTTGGGAGGGTTTACCATAGCGCACCTCGCCGTAAAAAAAAAAATGCGTTTATAGAGCCTGTGATCTGGCATGCGAGACAAGTGACCAGCCCAGCGAATCTGATTCTTCATTAGTAAAGTGTGGGCATGTACGCTCTTTCTAGGACTTCAGTGTCTGGGATCTTGTCTTGCCATTTAATCTTCAATAGCTTCCTAAGGCATTTGTATGTATATATATAACTGTGTGCATATGTGTATGTAAGACTATGTAAATGCACGTATAGACAGCAAGCAAGCATGCACTATGTAAATGCACGTATAGACAGCAAGCAAGCATGCACTATGTAAATGCACGTATAGACAGCAAGCAAGCATGCACTATATTTAATACTTATGAAAGTATCACTTTCCGTGCATTTCTACTTGTTTTATGTTCCACCATTTATGCATTGCCTCCATAACTGTGAAACGTTGAAACACCCCATGCATATTCATGTGACAGCTGGCAGAAAGATGCAATGCACGAAGTTCAAAAGCTGACGATGTCACAGGGAAATGTTCCTGTGTGCACAGAATAAAGAGGGCGGTGGGAACTAGTGGTTGAGTTCTGTGTGAAACTTTGCTTTGTGTGTGTGTGTTAGGTTGTGTGGGAATGTAGGACTGCGAGTGTGTAAGATTGTGTGAGAATGTAAAGCTGTGTGAGAATGTAAGATTATGTGAGAATGTAAGATTATGTGAGAATGTTAGCTTGTGTGAGAGTATAAGACTGTGTGAGCGTATACAACTGTGTAAGACTGTTAGATTGTGTGAGAGTGTAAGACTATGTGAGAATGTTAGAATGTGTGAATGTGTTAACTTGCGCGCGCGCGCGTGTGTGTGTGTGTGTGTGTGTGTGTGTGGAGTGTGGGTGGGGGGGGGTGTGTGCGTGTGTGTTCGTTTTTTATCGTTGCTACTGTTGACACTACCTACAGAGTGATTGTGTAGCATCATTATCAGTCTGTTTATTCTCTATTTGTCAATTGATATTCTATTTATGTGTACAAACTGAAAGGCAATATATTTTGTTGCCTTTGTTTATGTGCAACTGTGGTTAGTTAGTTGCTTTTCCTTTAAATGACGTCACAGTCAACCAAAGAATTTGTTGTTGGGGGGGGGGGGGGGGGCTGGGGGGGGGGGGGCGGAGGCTGTTTGTCATTTCTTAGCAAGTTTAAGTTCAGTAGTTTGCAATTTTTTTTTTTTTTTTTTGAATGACCGGCACTGATAACATTGTCTGTTGCAAATCACCCGCAGCTGTGTTTCGAACCTGGTATGCTGGGTTACGAATTGCTTTCTTAACCCTTTGCCACAGCGGTAATTGCGGTAGGAATATGAAATTATTAGTAGATTGCACACATGAGTTGAGTTGAGTTGAGTCAAGAACCGTTTGAGTTGAGTTGAGTAAGACGGCGAGGAAACCGTTAGGTCGTGGCCTTGAAAATGTCAAGGTCTAAGATTACTCGGAGGTCAGCGTGGGCGAGGAATTTTTCGCTCGCGCTTAAATTTCCTGTGCGCTGACGGTGGGGTAGCGGGTGCATTTCTCACACCTATCAGATGGGATTAACGTTGAACTTCTCGTTCTGAATGCAATGGCAAACTACCGAAGGTACAATTATTTTAAAATCAACCTTGAGTTTATAGCAACGTTCTGCAAAGAACATGCTAAAGTTTTAGCGGCGCCGTAGGTGAAATCCTTTGGAAGTAGTGCTGAAGATGGCATGAGTGTGGTGAGTCGTGGGTTCGATACCTGCGCTTGCCCTTTGCTACGGGAGGCACAGACTAGCCACCCATTTTTCCGTGCACTCGCCCCTAAAATATGTGATGATCCTAACTCAACACAGTCCCATATGTTTATGTTTTTTAATGTTGTCTAATGCGTCCTGTAAGCTCTACTTTCTTCGTCTATTTCTATGAACGCCAGTTGGTATTTGTGAATGTGTTTATGAGCTGTCTTAACAGATTCAGTCTGTCAAACAAACAATGGGTTTGGACCAAACATGGTACACAATCAAATACACAAGTATTATAATGTAAATTTCTATTCACTGAGCATTGAAATTGCAGAAGCTACCACGAAACAAAATAAATAACACATTGACACTAGTATGCGATATATCGTCCTTCTGTTTAATGGGAGGTCCCAATTGGCTATTTATTATCCTTCACCTCCGATTCAGTTAATAACCTCAGATGGTTCCCCAATTGATAGTTCTGTGTATTTCTGCTTCGGAAGCTCTATTTTGTAAGCTTTGCTAATTCCATCGACAGTTTCTGCCATAGGACCACCTTTACCTTCAAATGTGATGCAGACTCAGCCCATAGCTAGGCATCATAAACATATCCGATCGAATCTGGGAACACCTCAAGAGCTGAATATTGAAGAAGGTTGGCTATTAAAGATGATAAAACAAAGAAAATTGATATATTTTGGTCAATTGAAACGTCACGAAAGTTTGGAGAGAATAATAATGGAGGGTTATATGCATGGGAAGACAGGAAGAGGAAGGCCAAAGAGAAGATGGGTGCAAGATTTGGCGCATGATCTTCAGATGGATGTATCGGACGCGGGACATTTTGCTTATGATCGAGAGGTTTTCCGGAAGGTTGTTACGGGAACGAGGTTCTGCAAAGGACATGCTACTGAATGAATGAATGAATGAATGACATGAATGAATGAATTATGAATGAAATTGGGAAAACACCTCACAGAGACATCTTCTGGCCAATGCTAGGACCACAAGTAGGCCTTCGCTGGCGCAGATTTACTGCCAGTCCGTTCTGTCATGTACAACAGCAATTCTCTTGTCTGGGCTGGGTTGTCTGGGGCGTCCCGAGTACCCCCGAGGTCATCGGAGGATCTCCTGCCGGGGTCATGTCAGGTGCTGATTGGATCTCCAGCCGGCAGAAATCTATGTTGATGGTGTTCTTCACCTCCAGCTGACTTCTCTTTCCGTTTCCGCCATTTTCTTTTTTTAAACAAAGGAGAGACCTATAAGTGGGATTCTTCTTTTAGCCAGTGGGTGATCTTTTTACAGGTAAATGGAATCTTTAATATCAGGGTATATTTCTAGCTAATAATAAAGTTAGTTTTATGGCGTTTACAGGACGCTGTAATCAATTCAAGCATTTTTGACTGTTTATTTATTTATCTTTCTCGCTGGCTTTTTGACTCAAGCATAGTCCATACATGTACTTTCTACTTCTAGTGCACTGGAATGATATTTGCATGTGTATTAGTTTCCCCTATTACCAGTATCCGTTGTCATCAGATGAACCCCCTCCGTCTTCAGAGATACTAACAGTTTAAAGTTACTTGAATGTCCTCTACATGATGTTGCAATCAACCCCAAAATTTATTGGCTAAGTGTGATTTACTAGGACATTTTATTGTCAGTAATTTGCCATTTATTTCTAAACGGCCAACCCTGAAACCATCACGGGTTTTATCGCATATGGCTAGGTCTATTTCCGCAGGACGGACAGCCGAAAGTGTCGCACAAATCACGACCTCCATAGCTCCAGCGACGATCCCCAGGAGTATCCGAGAATATTGCACCCTTGAACCGAATGACGTAGACAGGAATGGAACCCAGAACCATAGGAGAGCCAGGCAGACGACTTGACCACTTTGCCACGGAGGTTCCCTGGTCAGGAGTATGTGAAGGCCTAAGTGAAAAATGGGCAGAGGTATGTCAAAGAGTAAGCACAGACAAGTCACTGAAACTGTTCTGGCGACTACATAAAAGCATGAGTGGGGTAGTCAAGAATAAGAGTATTCCTGATTTCCAAGGTGCTGACCTCATCTGGCAGAGGACTGACGAGAACAAGAGTAGTATGTTAGGTGGTAACTAAGTATCATTTCTGGATTGTGGTGCTGGATTGACCCCAATCCAGCTGGATTAGGGTTAGGGGTTAGGGGTTAGGGTTAGGGGTTAGGGTTAGGGGTTAGGGTTAGGGTTAGGGTTAGGGTTAGGGGTTAGGGGTTAGGGTTAGGGGTTAGGGTTAGGGGTTAGGGTTAGGGTTTAGGGGTTAGGGTTAGGGTTTTTTGTTTGCTCCTAATTATACTTTCTGGATTGACCTCGCTGGATTGTCCCCAATCCAGTTCGGGACCAGGGCGGTTTGGGTAGGGTAGGTACTTAGGTCATATGTAAGGGTTGATACATCTAAGAAAAGACATGTTTTCTAAGAGCAGATAACTGTGTGTATAATATTTTAACTAATTGTAAAAAATAAATAAAAATAAATAACAACCAGGGGCGCGCGGCGGCGGGCGCAGGAGCAAGCGCGGCCGCTCGGTCGCGTGGAGCGGTCGACCCCAGTAAAACAGTGTCTTTTAAAATACCCAAGGGTTTTGG
>JACEFZ010025548.1:0-11554 GCA_014155875.1 Cepaea nemoralis | reverse complement strand
AAAATGTCCAACCACTGGTACTCTTCGAGGAAGTGATTATCTCCCCACCCCCATTAAGTATGACAAAATCTGACCCCCCAAAAATCATCTTGACTAAGGTCATAGGGGAGAAAAGATCATGCTAACAGGAACATCACATCAAGATGTAGTATGTGTTTTCTGGCTTCACATGTGCATTAGGCAGCAGACGTGTGACAAAATGATCATTAATTAAACCCTGTGCATATCTTGACCAAGTTGTTTCCCCTTCCCCATGTATGAGGAAATGCAACCTAAAGATTAAATGTCAAGGCCCTAGGCCTTGGCCGGCAGCAGGTCTAGGATGGCAGCTCCAACAGGCAGACAGTTAGAGCATTGCTATGCTGATCCGACAGCTTCTGCAGCTTATCTTGTTCCAGACATATTAGTGTTACCTATTCTCAGACGTAAACTAGAAAGGGATCATGTTGTATTGGCAACATACGAAGGGAAGTCAATAAGTAAGTCACAAATGGCTGTAGAAAAATAACTAAATATGATAACAACTTGAAACAAGTTTATTTTTATACATACATTGTCCCTTTATTTCTCAACATAATTTCCACCAACATTGATGCACTTATCCCATCATTTTATCAGTCTTCCCAAACCGGCTCCATAGAACTGCATGCAGTTTTCTAAACCACGGTTTTATTTCACATTCAACTTTGGCGTCATTCGCGAAATGTCTCCCGCCAAGGTGGGTTTTCAGTGGACCAAAAAGGTGGAAATCGCTACGGGCTAAGTTGGGGCTGTAAGGTGGATGCCTGAGTTAATCGAGCCGTATGTGGTCTGGCATTGTTACGAAGAAGCATGACTCTCTAGTCAGCAGTCTCCTGGATATTTTCTACCCAGCTATGGACCGCTTTACGGGACAAACATTTGTCAGCATAAACAGGAAGCATTTCCTTATGAATGTTCTTTGCAGGCCGTCCACAAAAAATGCACAACAGCACGTTGCTCTTTGGTTGTACACTCCGTAACTACAGTCGCCATTTTGTTTATGTGCTGTGCATGAGATACCTAGCGCCACCTGACAAATGGGAATATAAAGTTTGATGTTGCTGTCACCTAATGACACCTGTAGAAAACACCAACTACATACATTTACCTGCCATCCCATAGAACTGTGTGACTTACTTATTGACTCGCCCTCGTATGTCTCTACAATTCAGCCCAAGCTTTGTGCTATGGAGAGGTTACTATACCTTTTTTTTTAAAAAAGGCACAATAACTACTGACTGTCAAGATGACAAGGTGCCAGTGTTAACTTACAGGGGTTAAATGAATACTTTGTAAACAAACAAGCTCTCTCTCTAGATGTAAGCAGTACAATCATACAGGACATGTTGATTAGTAAAAATTACGAATAGCCGATCACACGTGAGTACTGTTTGGGACAGAAAGTTACCACAAAAAGAGATTTTTTGGGTTTAATTACTTCACCACACTCTTTTCTTTGATCATGCTACATCTACAGCCCTGTTGCCTCGCTGCAATCCATTGTCTCCTCCAGAGCAGTGTGGGAGCCCCTTAACATCTGCTTCAACTCAGCACTCCCTGGCCATGTTGGCAGTGCAGATCTCTGTCAGATGGGCAGTCCATATGGATGTGTTCAGGATTCTGAATCCCAGCTCCACATGAACATTTGTCAGCGTGGACAATTTTGAAACAAAATAGACAGACTAAGTCAGATATATTGCCTATGTGTATATTGTTCTTCCACTGAGTAATGCTGAAGATGATGGTGTTTGCTTCATCATAGCTTAGACAATTTTGTCTTTCTATTGTTCACTCCTCTTTCATGGGGAGTGTACCACACTTACATACCTCAAAGGTGAGTATGTCCAAATTTGAAATGCGAGGTTTGATTCTCTTACAAAGATCCCATCAAAGCTAATGGGCTCACTGAAGGTAGGTTTTCTTTTCCAACAATTGTGTGAGGGCAGCAGCCTTACAGCCAACGCTGCTATTTCCAACTTCCATGGGATGTTACACAAGCACCACTTGCACTGAGTCAGATTTGTTGTCCTAATCCGTGATGGCTAGATATTTGATCTCACTACCCAAGGATTCAGGGTCATGTGCTATATCGTTGGAGACCAGTGGTTCTTGGAAAAATTTCCAGTCTTTCAAGAAATCGAACCCAGTACCTTCTGAGCTTCAGGTTGACACTATAAACTCTCAGTTACAGCTCCCCTGACAATTATTCAGTTATCTCCTTTTGACACATAGTTATTTCACAGTAACCTAAACAGTTAACTACTGACACATAGTTATTTCAAAGTAACTTAAACAGTTAACTACTGACACATAGTTATTTCACAGTAACCTAAACAGTTAACTACTGACACATAGTTATTTCACAGTAACGTAAACAGTTAACTACTGACACATAGTTATTTCACAGGAACTTAAACAGTTAATTACTGACACATAGTTATTTCACAGTAACTTAAACAGTTAATTACTGACACATAGTTATTTCACAGTAACTTAGTAACAGTTAATTACTGACACATAGTTATTTCACAGTAACTTAAACAGTTAATTACTGACACATTGTTATTTCACAGTAACCTAAAGAGTTAACTACTGACACATAGTTATTTCACAGTAACCTAAAGAGTTAACTACTGACACGTTATTTCACAGTGACCTAAAGAGTTAACTATTGACACATAGTTATTTCACAGTAACCTAAGGAGTTAACTACTGACACATAGTTATTTCACTATAACCTAAAGAGTTAACTATATCACCACACACCACAAGAAACATATCAGCTAAGTTGTCTTCACAATCCGAGACCATGTTTACGTACACCTCTGTGGTGAAGTGGTCAAGCCGTTTGACTCGTGCTCCGAAGGTTGTGGGTTCGATTCCGGGCCGCGCCCTTCGGTTTACGAGTTAAATATTTTGGAGACTCCTGTGGGTCATCGCTAAAAGCTACGGAGTTCGTGCTTTGTGCGACGCTTTCCGCGCTGCGGAAAGAGACCGAGCCATATGGGATAAAACCCGGTGCAATGAAGTCGACCCTGTCGACTTTTAAGCGACGTTGTCATGGCCTGAATGACAGCCAGATAGAGTAAGCAAGTGCATCAGAACAGAGAATTAGAAAAAGTAATAAAATAAGCACAATAACTGCACTTTGACAGAACCAAAGTGACGTCACAAGTGCGTATATGGACAACCAAATGGTTGTCATGAGTCAGTTGTTGGCTGGCCATGGCACTACTCACACGCAGAAGCTTAGATCATCTGTAGGACAGATAGTTTACAGAGGACAACGACAACGCAAGCTTACGCATGCGGTTCTACATCGCCAACTCGGCGGCTTGAAGAGTCTAGGGCTCAGCATCGTATGTATTCAAGAAAGTGCGAATGAGTGGCTGCTTCGTCTCACATCACAGACACAGGTAACGAGTAAAAGATAGTCACCTCACGCCCTTGCCCAGTAGGAGTAGATTTGTCGGGACGGTGCGACTGTGTCGAATGTATGAAAGCACCTGAAGGTCTTGTCATTATTATGTACACGCTATGTCATCACCTGTTGCCGGCCAGTTGTAAATACATGACTGATCGCCTAACTGATGCGCATTGGAGTCGTTAAGTGTGACAGTCGTCTCGTCTTGTATAAGTGAGTGCAGAGTCAGAGGCAAAATATTCAGCTTGCGAGAACCCAAGAACGAGCCAGATCACGGTGCGCTCTCTGAACTATAGGTCTATTTGGTGGTTGAGCATGGCCGTCTAGTTGTAGCCATGAGAACAAGAGTGCCGCATTGTGACATGGGGTCTGTCCGTGGAGAATTTACCTTAAATGATTCATCAAAAGTGTCGTTGTCATTGAAGTAAACGTGAAGGACATTTCAACGGATGAATTACACACTTCCAATACTCGAAGCATACGATTACTAAATACAATGTCTACATACAGATGTTTATGTGTGAGGATCATGCCGGTCTAACGGGCTAAAGACCAAGTGGCGCATCCTCGGTTATTTGTGTGTCTCATCAAACTGTCGTGAGTGACTGTTATTGTTAACGGCAATGTCATCTGGACGCAGTGTTCTTTACGTGGGAGAAGGCATTTGCACCATCTTCCAGCATTAGAAAATTGACCTCAAAGTTATGAATGTTGGTTGATCGTCGTATATGCTTAGTTCCAGTATCGCTTTAATCGTTGTCCCAGCAGCGGAACGCTCTGTTTTCATTGGATTCTCCTCATTTATAAGAGAGTGATTGAGAATTTATATATCGTGTATTTTGAAAAGCAGCAGTCGCTTTGTATCAGGACAGATATAGCTAACAATGAAGCTACATTTGTTGGACACTATGAATCGTTGCTGATTTATCGGAGGATTTGCAGATTCAGTATGGTGCGAATCGTTAATATGTCACTTCTGCTTGATATTATTGTTATGTGAACCAGTAGCATTTCGACAAGGTGACATCCGATCCATTGAAAGCTAATTTCTCAGTGCTGTTCAAGTTATTGTTATCGAGGAAAGGATTGCGAAATTTTCAACGCCTCGTTGGATTAAATCAACGCTTAATAGTTTGATCCTGTTACACAACGTGAAAGCTGTATAGGATATATTACTCAATCACATAAATCCACTTTATTATGGGTATAGTTGTGGAATCACTGCTTACTATTGTGCTATGAAGCGTCTGAAATCGATCTTCTAAAGAAGCCGATTGTGGATTCCTGGATCCTGAAGTGTTTATATTTACGACGTGGTATCTTTACTGGTTGGTCTAGGCATCAGATCCAGCAGCATATTGGCTTGTTGATCATCCTACGGCACTGTGCGTCATTTTTCAGTGCTATACCAGCTCGTTGTACTGAGCAGGAAGGTTTATATTGGTCGACGCCTCATTGAGATGGAATCAACGCAGAGGATTGTTGGGCGACGACAGCTGTGTACAAAAATTTTGTTGGTCAACGCTGGAATCCTTGGCAACACTGTACAGGATTTTTGTTGGTCAACGCTGGAATCCTTGGGAACGCTGTACAAAATTTGTATTGGTCAACGCTGGAATCCTCAAGAGATCAGAAGTGTGAGGCCGAAGAATTGTGTCTGACATTTGTCGAGTTTGAGGACGATTTTGTTGGTCTACAATTCATATCAGATACGAGCGGGACTGTCTGACATTTCAGTCTAACACATTGATGGGAGATACCACTGTATTTTATGAGCTAATTAAACGTTTGTGGTCTTTCATTTAGTTAAGTGGCAGTCATTAATATTGTTATATTACACAAATTTTATTCTTTTCTAATTCACTCATGTCTTCCATTACGTCATAAACGCGGTACATAAGTTGGTGCGATATTGCGCTAGACTTTCTTAATTTTGCATGCGCATTATTTTAGGTGTTATTATTAGAATAATGTTTTCTATTCTTAATTTTACGTAGTTAAAGAACGTTAACTCTGTGTCAACAACTCATGTGTAAGGCATCATCAGATTACTTCTCTCACACCACACAAGAAACTTGCAAGTCGTGTGAGAGGAATTAAATGGTACATTTTATTGCCGTAGGCTCTTTGCAAGTACGTAACAGTCGCTATCAAAACCACACACAAAGCCACAGAATTGACTATCACTAGTTTTCTAAACCCTAATGCTATCTCTATCTATTTGGTTACACTAAACTCCTATCAACCCTAAACGAAGTGCTCTCTACAAAGTCAGTCCCCAGTCTGACTTGCTTACTCGCGTGGCTACACAGCACGCGGAAGGACCTTGAAGTGTCCTTCGGCTTTTTGCGTGCCGTTGTGCCTGGCACGCTTACATTAGCTGTCTTATGTTGAGTGGCAATCGTGGCTATTACATAGGCGTGATTCTGTCGTGACCAGAGTGCTAACCATCTGGTCAACGTCTCCATGTCTCATGAGAGAACTAGTTAATAGTCCCCCATTCTATCACCTACCCTGCCCTTATATCGGGGCACTGTATCACCTCTAAACTATTTGAGGTTGACCACTCTTCCCGGTGGTATTCTATCTTGAGAAGACCTCCGGCCTTTATGTACCAGTCTTTGACACACACCCTCCCCTCCTGTGTTGCGTCATCAACTTTGACTCATTGGTTGTGACGCAAGGGGTTTCTAAAAAATTAGTGTCTCTAATTTTTGTCAAAGACTGTAGATAATCTGGCTTTGGGTAACTGCATAGACTTCTACTGACTAATGTCACAATGTAGTATCACTTTACTTGGCTACTGGCAATCGCCACAAACTTGTCTGGTTGGCGTGAGCCCTATTCTCAATCGCAATATTATATTAATCAGAGGTATGTCTGAACCGGACCGTTGTCTTATAAGACCTGCCCTCACATAGTAAATTAACTTACTACCCATACAAAGTTGACTTTCTTAGGGTCAACACATGAATTGCTTCATGTCCCCCATATATATTAAACAACCATTACCCAAGCTGTGTGCGACAGGCTTTACCTATCTCGCTTCCGTGTGTAAAGTATATCTTTCACTGTTAAGTTAGTGTTTCGTTATCTATTATGTCCCCTGACCCGGAGTTATCTCCCTTTGATCTATAAAATATGTATGCAATTTATATGTTTGTTTTTCTGGTTGTTTGCGTGTTTAGATGTAATTAATAATATAATCTACCTTCTAACATGTGTATCTAACTATCATGTGTATGTAAGTTAGTTTTCAAGTGCCATAATTCGGTTGAATGCGGTCACAAACAAGTGTATAACACTAATTAGTGACTACATTTCCGTCTTATGGGACTTAAAATACTTTTTCTAAGATCTAAACTAAACTACACACAACACATTCATCACAGCACATTTTCAACATTGAAAGCAAACATTTGACGCAGACAAAAAATAAAAGTCGCGTTGAGCGGCAGAAACATCCGCTGACCGATCTCACTCTCTCTTGTATAATTTACATTCGCTCTTACTTTCACCCTTCTGTCACACATTTTTCACTTTCACACTTATGTCACACATCTTTCACCCTCCCAATTATTTAAAAACCTTGGAGTGACACTGTACAAGGTTGGCTCAGTTTGAGAAAGCTGAGCTCAATGACTGTGCGTAAATCGCTGCACGAGTCATGTATTTACAACATATTTACATGTAAGAGCAAGGGTTGATGGTTTGTACCCTTGTATTATGACCAACTATATTTTACTGTAATAATACTCTAAATACTGACATACTAATACTACTTCTATAAATGTATATTTAATGTGTTAACTATTTTAATCTATTTTGCCACATTACTCCTAAGATGTGCTTACATTAATCCTAATATTTATCTAATTTAAGGGATGTAATCTAATTATTTAAAATGGCATTGATGTGAGATGAGTTATGTACCTTTCTGAAATGGGTAATATGAAATAAAATTATACCTAATGTTTTTAGATCCAACAAAAAATATATGATTGATATTCTTATCTAAATGGTGTAAATGATGTATGTTTAATTGTCTAATATTTTTATCCTATTATGGTGTAAACTAATCATAATACTACCTGATCACGTTTGTTAAATGGAATGGTTCATTAAGATGGAATGAAATCACCTGAAATGAAACAAAGTGGAATGTAATAAACTAAATGGTACTATTCCTATCTAAACTACTATCTATTCTACTCTTAAGGTAAGTAAGTTGGTAAAATAATGATTTATGTAAACTACTAAAAAAAATGAAAACTATTTTATTTCCTAACTCTAAATGTAAATTAAAGTTACCTAATCTACCTATAATTTATCACTATATTAAAACGTTATAATACATATCACAGTAAGTATTTATATACATGGTATTTAAATACCCCAGGTTAGTTGTTGCCCAAATGTTCAGAAATTGCTTTCATTGGCATATTTTATAATTACACTTGTCCTGGGTATTTTAAATACATTACACAGTCATACTTGTGTCCTATGGGTATTGCACCTGTAGAGTTCGCTTGTGTCGTAGACCAGTATTTTCGTGTCTGTATTTAAGCACTGTTCTGACACTGTTTTTCTCTGCTTAACACAAATGATTCACCGGAACACATATGGAGCTTAGTAAATAACGAGCTGTTCCAGTTCACACGGTGATATATTTGTTATTCGGAGCACAGTTCTTCTTTTGATGTCTACGGACACATGGTAGATCACTGTTCTTAGTACATAGTTCAGCTGTAATATCTATGTATTAGCATAAACATTTCAAATAGAATATTCTAATGTACTACTACTCTATTACTCTACACTCTTATGTGGAATCTCTGGTATTTCTACCTCAGATGGTCGACTAAGGGTATCAGCCAGAATGTTGTCCTTACCCTTAATATGCTCTATACTAAAAGTATAGTTTTGTAAAATAAGCGACCACCTGTATATCCGGTCATTCCGATGCACACCACTTTGTATGACCGTGATTGGGGAGTTGTCAGTCTGGACAATGAAGTGAACACCCGCCAGAAATCGATGGAGCTTCCTCACCGCATAGATGACGCTTAGGGCTTCCAACTCTGATATGGAATATCTGGACTCAGCAGGTGTGATCTTACGGCTCACGTAGCAAATCAGGTGGAAGATGCATCATAAAATTGGCCTAGTACTGCAGCGATGGAGATTCTGCTGGCATCTGTCCTAAGATAATAAACGAGCCTAGGATTAGGCAAGCGGAGGATTGGTACATTACTAAACAGGATTTTCAATTTTGACAATGCAGAAATTAATAATGCAAAACATTGGAAAATACACTTGTAATTTCCGCTAAATTTGGTATGAATTTGCTATAGTAATTTACTCACCTCAAAAGGCTTCTGACCTGCTTCTTTGTGGTAGGCATGGTCAGATTCATAATTTTTGTAATAATTCTATTATCAGTCTTAAGTTGACCTTGTGAAATGACATGACCCAAAAAGTCAATTTCTTTTAGGCCCAATTCAACTTTGCTCGGTTTGACAGTGAGACCGAAGAGTCGCAACCTATCAAAAGACATGTCTTAGTTTCAGTAAGTGTGTTGTCCAGTCATCAGTATGGACACATATATCATCTATATAAGTCACTGTATTCGTCACTCCATGCAGTAGATCTCTAGTTAAGCGTACGAAAGTGGCAGGAGCATTTCGAAGTCCGAAAGGAAGAAAACGCCACTCGTAAAGTCCTAAAGGAGTTGAAAAAGCAGTCAGATGAATGGATTGAGTCTGCATAGGGACCTGCCAATATCCCTTAGTAAGATCTAATTTAGAAAAGATTTTGGAGGTGGACATGTCAAGGATAAGATCTTCGCAGGAAGGAATTGGTTCTGCGTCGATCTTAGTGACGTTGTTGAGCTTTCGATAGTCCACACACAGACGAATTGTGGAGTCTTTTTCTAACTAGGACGATTGGAAAGGAGTACTCAGATGTAGATTTCTGGATGATCCCACTAGCTTCTAATTAAGAATTTCCTTATTTAGACTTCTCTATAGCTGAGTGGGATAGAGTACGGCCTGCATTAATAGGCTTAGAGTCCGAAAGAAGAATGGAGTGCTCGATTCTGTCCGTCCTACCTGGAATGTCAGAAAATATGTCTTTATACTCTGTCACTAATTCTATTAATTGTCGTCGTTGACTGTCTGTTAGTCCCTGTTCTATCTGTATGCTATCCACAGTCGCAGTCTTGTCTACAATGGGAACAGGTAGTTCCATTCCGTCGTCGTCTACCTGATTCAGTACGGTGGTGGTGCTAAGTGCGTATTCTGTAAGCTCACTAGGTGTATGGATATTGTCGGATTTGCCAGTCTCGCCAACTAGTGTAGTTGCGTTGTGTACGTCTGTCGTCTGATCACTAGATGTGGGTGCACTGTGTTCGTCTGTCTCTACTTCTGTCTGTTGTCGTGAAAAGTAAGGTTTCAGCATGTTGACATGTTGTTGGATGCTTGTTGCTAGGCAATGAACTCTTTTAATCACTTCTTTATATTCGATATGTTATGTTTCTTAATATCTGAGCACTATAAATTGTACTCTTTGTATATGATCTGAAAAATTTATTCCTGGAAAAAAAAACAGAGCACAAAAGTATGCTAATGCATCACAAGCTGAAAAAGAGATGCACTATTAATCACATTGCATGCCAAAAATTATTGAGTATACTCAACTTAATGTTCCCGAGACCAAGGAACACACTCCGGTAACACGGGTCACTTTCTTTGCCACCTTGGCACAGACACAAGTTTTCTAATTAGGTCACCTGTTTGGCACTTCGGCACACGCACGAATCTTCTAATCAGATGTTGTTCACCCTGGTTTACAGAGCAGCAACAATTAACAAATAGTAAATGACATATTATCCAACAATTGGATACAATGACAAAGACATGCCCACGAACAAAATAGAATACAGTTTACTTAATATTAAATTGTCAATGTCCTGTCTTCGTTCTAACTTTTTATGCCTTTCGTCACTAACCTAATTTAATCTATGTAAGTGTTGTGCAGACCAAGTCTAATTTGCATGGCCAAAAGTAGTACCATCGTGACGGTAAACACAAGAAAAAGTACGGAAAAAAAAATTCATTAACTGCTTTGAAATAAATAAAAATATACTAATATTGTTTAAATAAATAAATATATTCAATTACTAATTCAAATAAACAGATAATATGTAATATAAAGTACTGATTCAGGCGGGTAGCAGCTTAACGATTTGTAAACATTCAGATGCTGAATGCCAATGGCGCAGAACAACTGCTTGTCAATCGTAACACGTCAGAGGCGCAGCGCTATTTTTAGCTTGCAAAAATCGATAATGTTGCTGGCTGTGTATCGCTCCGCCAAGAATCATTTTTGATAGTTTTTTCAAAAAAAATAATAATTTCATGAATAAAAAAACAAAAATAAAAAATATCCCAAAACTTTCAACTTTGAAAAAACACATGATTTAAGTTTTATAATTTTTAAATAAGCACAAATTAAAAAAATTTTAATTTTTTTGTCAAAGATAGGGCCCCAGTTTAGTTGCAACTTGTCCTAGGGTTTTTGCACACGTCAACCGTCACTGACACAAATTAAATTCACTACTTTTTCTATTTTTAAACTTAGTCTAGTCCGTGGATGATTTTATTGCTTGGCACTTCGGGGGAAGCCACACTTCTGAAACCCCATTAATCTTTTGCCTGTCAACAAATCCCTGTGTAAGGCATCATCAGATTACTTCTCTCACAACCACACAGGGAAACCCTTTCAAGTCGTTTTGAAAAGGAATTTAAAAGGTACATTTTATTGCCGTAGGGTCTTTTTCAAGTACGTAACATTTGCTATCAAAACCACACAACCCAAAACCACAGAATTTTCTACCCCCTAGTTTTCTAAACCCTAATCTTTTCTCTATCTATTTGGTTACACAAAACTCCTATCACCCTAAAACGAAGTGCTCTCTACAAAAATTTAGTCCCCAATCTGACTTTTCTTACTTTTGCGTGGCTACACAGCAGGCGGGAAAGGGCCTTGGGTGGCCTTCGCTTTTTGCGTGCCCTTGTGGGGCCCGGGACGCTTACATTAGCTTCTTAT
>JACEFZ010025547.1:60000-94634 GCA_014155875.1 Cepaea nemoralis | reverse complement strand
ATGAAATGGAATATTATGTGGAAAGTCCTAATCAAAAGCTCACTGTGTGGGCTTCATAAAAGGTGGAAAAAGTGTCCTAGTGGCACGAAATGGAATATTGCTTGGATAGCAAATCCATTACGTAGAAAGTCCAAATCGAAAGCACACTGTGTGGATGCCATCTGCAGACTGCATTCTTCTGGTTTCCGGAGGAACAGCCTATAGTGAACGGAAGGCCCAATATACGGAAGTGAGGCTAAGCAGCCATGTGCAGGACGTGACGATTCCTTGGGTGAGCCCAGTACCAGAGCGCTGTGTGTCGGCTCTGCAAGTATGGAAGCCTCCTTGGATGGCGGGGAATGCCCATGGTCTGCCCCTGCCTTCCCTTGAGGGTTGACCAGGATGTCTTTGGCTGTTCTATATGGGCCAACTATGATGGGGGATAATACCACAACAATGAGATTCAAACATTCTAAGAAACCCCCGGGAAGGTTAACCCGGTCAACAAATGCCCGCAGAAGTCGAATGTGTCGGCCTAACGGCGCAAGAACGCGGCTCTGCTGTAAACAGGCACAACGAAGTCACGTCCGGGAAAAAAAAAACTCCGGATGAACGCAGAAGAAGAAGATATACAATTATTCAGCTAAAACAATTATAAATGAGACAAAATACAGCACCAAGATGTATGTATTATAGCAAGTAGACAAAGAACAACATCAGCAGAGGTACTAAACCAGCAATAGGAATAATCCCATTATACCTTTGAATAAAAGTACTAATAGTATGATTAAATATCTCTGTCAAATTAATCAAAACCAAAATACAAATCTTTTAACAAGGCTGAAAAAGCAGAAGGAAATTTGATACAAATTTACATAACCTCATAACATATAAAAGCATAAAAGTCTTGCTAAATTCAGACTCCATCATCATCGTCAAGTGCCTTGCCACCTGGCGTAAACATTTTATGTCTCTCCCCAGATATAAGTCCTTGGTGTTCTGGGTCGATCAACTTCGCTGATATTCCCCCATGGCACTGTCTCAGTCCATCCAGCATAATTTCTCTTTGTCTGCCTCTGTCTGTATTCCCCTTGATCTTTCCAGGTAGTCACAATGTTCTCCAATGCCTCTCTTCTCATCACATGACCAAAGAAAGCTGTTTGTCTCATTCTTACTGTTGAATATAATATCCTAGTTTCATTAGCCTCTTTCATGCAATTCTTAGTTACTCAGGCAATCCAATGAATTTGCAACACTCGTCTCAGGAACAACATCTCCATTGCTTCCAAGTTCTTCCTAATTTGTTCATTAACATTCCAATTAGACTTCATAAATACATTAATAACCATATATTTTTACAAATTTTAAAATACACACCTCTTATCACACCATTGCAATTCATTCTCCCCAAACCGTATGACCAAGTAGCTGTTATTCTAAATAAATTCCCGATCTGAAAATAAAAAAATACAAAACTGTTGGTTTCATACATTTAATTAATGATGATATCACTATTATACACAGGTAGTTCCACAGAAGAAGATAGGTTGGGAATAGGTAGTACGACTGCACATACATTCCTCACAAGGAAAATGAAAAACAAAAATGTAGCATAACAAACTGCTTTTTCACAGCACAAATAACTGATGTAGTGAAAATGTTTGAAAGATGTATTTGATCACCCTAACGGTCCCATTCAAGGATATGTAGCAGACCAGTCACAGCAGAGCTACACAAGAGGATGCTCTGTTCATGTAATATGGATACATGCACATGTGGGAATTTATCAAAATCAAATGGTGGGCAGGAAAGCTAAGAAAAGCAGAGCCAATAAGAAACTTCATGTGGTCTAGCAATTTAAAAACAAAATGTATAAAAGAATAATGGACAACCATGTGAGACAATCTCAAGCAAAGACATGCATACAAATTATTAAATGAGAAATGCTCTAACAAAAATACATGTCAAATTACAAATAATTTGAAATAAGCTTAACATTCACTGCAAATAAACATTGTTGAGATTACAAATTGGCTGAGCATATACATCAAGTTAGATTGGCATTATTTGAAAGAAATTAGAGAAAGGTACAATGTTACTATACAATCAATCAATCAATCATGTGCCATGCCGGAAAGCATGGGCGGTCATGACTCGCCATTTCACTCGATCACCAGCATCGTGGATCAGCTCAGTGTTCCTGTCTCATCCATGCCATGTGGCCAAGCCATCCAGGTATTTTCCTCTCGGTCTTCCTCTTGGTCTGTTCCCTTCGATGTTGCCAGTTGTCACTAACTTCTCCAATCCATTTCTTCTCATAACATGTCCAAAACATTTTGACTGTCTACGTCTAATGACTCTAATCAGTTTACGATCTTCAGTTTGTCTTCTTGTAAGGACTTGTTCATTGGTTTTTCTGGCTGTCCATGGTATTCTATGCATTTTCCTCAGAAACCACATTTCCACAGCCATTAGCTGTTTTTCAACTTGACTGCTTATTGTCCACGCTTCACATCCATACAAAAGTATAGGTTCTATGTAGCATCTCAACACTCTTTTTCTCGTTTCAATTGATATCTTTTTGTTGGTCAGTATGTTTTTCATCTTGCTAAAGGCTACCTTCGCAATGGCAATTCTTGTTCTAATCTCTTCAAGGCATCTCCCATCAGATGTTATGACTGTTCCGAGATAATTGTACCGATTCACTTATTGAAGAATATTCCCATTTACTTGTATATTACATTGTGATACTTCGTTCTTCCTAGTGACGACCATAACTTGTGTCTTCTTACAATTTAATTCCAACCCCATCTGCTCACCGTGTAACACAACTGCGTCTACTAATTGTTGTAAATCTTGTGCATTGTCTGCAATCAATACTGTATCATCTGCATATCTAATGTTATTGATGTTTCATCCTCCAATGCTGATTCCATTTATATCTTCTACATTCCTGAAAATATTTTCACTGTATAGGGAAAAAAGATCTGGAGACATTACACATCCCTGCCTAACACCTCTCTTAATAGGTTGATATTGTCCCACTTCATTATCAATCCTTATGGCAGCTTGTTGTTTCCATTATATATTTTTTATAAGTCTAATGTCTTTCCCATCAATTTGTAGATCTGCAAGCATATCTACCATGTTGACATGTCTAACTCTTCAGCTTGAGTAATCCATCTAATCGCTTCACCGTTGGTAATGGGAGGTGACGTTTAAGAAATTCACTTACTGTACCCTTTCCCCCCAGGAAGGTTAACCTGGTCAACAAATGCCCGCAGAAGTCGGATGTGTCGGCCTAACAGCGCAAGAACGCAGCTCTGCTTTAAACAGGCACAACGCAGTCACGTCCGGGGAAAAAATCCGGATGAACGAAGAATAAGTACCCTTTCCTTCTACAAACCCACATTGTTCTTCCCCTATTTCAGGTTGTATTTTCTTCCTCACTCTTTGCATGATAATTTGTAGCAAAATCTTTGTTATGTGGCTCATTTTACTAATTGTTCTATGTTGATCACATTCCAAGGTTCCTGATTTCTTTGGGATTGCAATAAATACAGAGTTACATAATTCAGAAGGTATATCTCCAGTATTATATGTGTTCAGCAGTCTGGTGACTTGATCTAGTCCAAATTCTTCTAAAGCTTTAATCATTTCTGTTGTGATGTTATCTGCACCAGGGGCCTTGCCAGCTTTCATATGCTTAAGAACATTTCGAACCTCCATCTTCAAAATTGGCGGCCCTTCATTATTACATCTAATATCATACTGTTCCTCTCTGTTATCATTACAAAGGTTTTTCACATAATCTGTCCATACATGTAGAATCTGATCTTTTTCTATTATGATTTTGCCATCTTTAGTTTTTAGACAGCCTGTTGATGTACTTGTTCTTTTATTAGTAAGTTCCTTAATTCTTTTGTGCACTAATTTGGTATTTTGACTGTTGTGTTGTTTTTCAATGTCTAAGCACTTTTCCTCAAGCCATGCTTCTTTTGCCTCCTTCATAACATTCTGACTTGTCTGTGAATTTCTTCATATTTGGCAGGATTATTTTTGTTGAGTCTTCTTGTTTCCATGAGGTGTAAAATTTCTTCTGTCATCCATTTCTTACGAGCCACCTTCTTTAACTTTGGAATAGTTGTTTCTGCAGCCAAACTGATTGAATTCTTCATCATTTCCCATTGATCATCCACATCTCGGAATAATATCTGTAGATCAGACAATATATATCAAATCTGTTCTGTACTTCTATGTTGAATTTGTTTTGTATTTCCTTGTCATTACTCAATGCACACAAATCATATTTAGTGTTTCCTGTTATATACTTGACTTTCTCCAACTTTATCCTCAATATTCCTGTAAGTAGTCTGTGGTGACTATAACAATCAGCACTGGGAACTGTTTTTGCTACTGTTAATGCGTTTCTAAATCTTCTGCTAATCAGAATGTAGTCAATCTGGTTTCTGATCCTGCTAACAGGACTCCTCCATGTCCATAATCTTCTTGGGTGTTGCTTAAACCAGGTGTTTCCTACAATCATTTCCTGTTCTTTTGCCCACTCTACGAGTCCGTATCCTCTTTCATTTCTCTCACCTAAACCATAGTTTCCTGCTGTGTATCTATCACCTTGATTTCCTACTTTTGCATTGAAGTCTCCTATTATGATGTTTATTTCTCAATTTTTACATTTCTTTAAGGCAGTCTCTATGTCATTATAAAATTCCTCTACACTATCTTCACTCGATTCTCCTGTTGGGGTGTATACTTGAATAATATTTATGCTAAAAGGTCTGCCACTTAATTTAACTAATAGAACTCTGTCCGACACGGCCCAATATCCTTGATCAGATTTTGATGTTTTCCAGTCCAAAATAATAGCCACTCCTCTTTGTCAGGGCTTCACCTCCAGAATAAATAATCTTAAAATCTTCATCTATCTTGATGCCTGCTCCTGTCCATCTCAATTCGCACATCCCTAGAATATTAATTTTTTCTCTTTCAATTTCTTGTTTTATGTTCTCTAATTTTTCGTCGTCGTTTAACGTCCTAATGTTCCATGTTGCTAATTTTAACGTCTCTGTCCTTGTCTTGCGATGATCAGACTTTATGCGAATCATAATGTTACTATACAGTACATATATAATGCTAGGTCAATAATAATACAGACTATTGAAGAACAATGGGACCTATTGGACGAAACTACCCCAACAGACAAAAGAAATCATTACACCTAAACATAGAATTGCAAAATTGAAATCCTTGACACATGAAATTCAGCAGATGATGGATGAAAGAAGAATGAAAAAAGCAAGATAAAGAAGAATATAATATTATAATGGGATACATAAAGAAATAATAAACAAATGCAAAGAAGAGGCTAAAGAGATCTTGCTGAATCAACAATGCACCAAGACTGAGGCAAAAAATGCAAGAGACTCACATTCCATATATCAACAAATAAATACAATAACAAGTAGGAAAACATGAAATACCACGGATGTTTAAAATTGAGGAATGGTGCAATATTAGTCAATGGGACACAATAATACAGTTAACAGATGGGCAATATCTAGAAGATGTGTATGATAGGAGACTGAACGTAAATATTCAAGACAAAGATGAAGGCTCACCAACTGATGCAGAAGTTGAAGATGCAGTACACCACATGATAAAAAGAAAGGCACTTGGTCCAAACATTACACTGGGGGAAATTAGGGTCCTAGGATATTTTAGAATCAAAATATTGACAACATTTGAAAAGGACATCTTTAATAGTGGGATTATTATATAATATATACATTCATTACATACATACATTATATTATATTTATATGATATATTAATAATATGTTTTAACGCTGAAAGGCTGATATGATATTTTAAATATGAAAAATAAGAAAGAAACTGTACTATACTGTAACTTCTATGTAAATTCAGTAAATAAATACGTTTGTTTTTAAATTTAATATCTACATATTTCTATTTCCAACTTTTAAAACTTTAGCGTATAATGAATAAATAACAAATTCTTACCGCTGACAGTTATATTTCATAATACAAGTAATAATACTCTGATGAAGCTGAGCACTTCGGTGTATCTCTAGTGGCTGGCTGCCATGTAGGGGTTGCATTGGTATTTACTCAACACTCAACAACGTTAACCCGTCTGCGTTCGCGCTGGGAATGCTTGACAGGAAGTTCTATCCTACAGATCTGCCCATCAATTCTATACCTGTAATACTACATAGCACGTGTTCTATACAGTGGATACCCACACCTTCCCCTGCCCTAGTTATATACCTAAAATATCACTCCGCCTGGCCTTATTTTCGTCTTCACAACAGAGTATCACATTTACTATACAGCTGTCCTCATGATTATCTACAATATAACAATACATTAGTTAATTTATTATCATAACATGTTAATAATTGATTTTATAAGTTTCTAAATTTATTTGTGTAGTAATTATTTTGGAAAATCTTGATAGGCAGTGTTTTTTTTTTTTTTAACTGCGAGAAGACCTGATGAAGATGGAGTCATGAATAAAAATAAAATAATCATTAGAGTAGAATAACTTTCTGGCAAGTTGTAGCTGATATTTGCAACTGTGATATTTCGGCCACGTTAAAAGGCGTAACACTCATATAAAAACCTCACTGGAGGGCAAGGTTGAGGGCAAGAGATAGACAACGATACAAGTTGGAAGATAACATCAAGAGATGGACAGACATCCAATCAGGGCGAGAGATAGTTTTGGAGATCCATCGCATCCAACCTTCATTGCGGAGACGGCACCTAATTGATCGACTAGAACAAGTCTAGACGTCTACATAAAACGTGATTGATTTGCTGGTCTACTTACGTTATAAAACGAATTTCTGAAGGGCGAGAAGTACAGAACCGTAAAGTATGGAGGGAAAAACAATACCAAGTAATCGGTTCTTGTATTCACGTGATCTTGAAATAATCCTAATTCCCCCCCCCCCTCCCCGAAGGGAAAGGTGGGGGGTCCCCACCGGTTGAGAACCACTGGATATGGTGATTATTTTTATTTTCGTGGTATATAACAGGGACATCAGGTTCTTCTGTTGCGCCTTCCTTAGCAGTTGATCAACGCTCTCATTTCCGGCACTTTACAATGAGATTATATCCACTGAACTGTGACTGCGTAGATTTAAATAATCTTAATAGTAACTAATCATATTCATCATGCCATTGAAGAAGAAAATCTGGACATTTGAGCATAAATGTTAATGAAAAATTCTTAGAATGTTGCACTAAGGCGAATCATACAGATATTCTACAGAAGTTAGAGACTACATGCTGGCCATGCAACATGATCTCTCTCTCTCTCTCTCTCTCTCTCTCTCTCTCTCTCTCTCTCTCTCTCTCTCTCTCTCTCTCTCTCTCTCTCTCTCTCTCTCTCTCTCTCTCTCTCTCTCTCTCTCTCTCTCTCTCTCGAGTTTACACGATTAAGTATCTTGGGCTGATTAATAGGCTTAAGCGATTTCTCGTATCTGCCATGAGCCGACATGTTGCCATCACGTTATAATATAACGTTTCTGCGACCATATTAACTTGTAAGTCATAACTTTGGGTTGCACCCCCTACAATCCATGTTTGGTAGTCGGATCGTACAGTTTGTTTGGCACAGCGTCTGTTAATCCAGAGGAACGGTAACACCAATATATCTGGAACAAGACAAGCTGCAGGATCAGCAGAAGAAGGAGGAGGCGAAGAGGAAGAAGAGCGGACGAACGAACGAGTGAACTTTATTTTCAAAAGGTCACGAATTGGGCACGCAGGCCCGTCTTACATTCGGCCCTTCCAAACATTCATCTTTCGTACATCAGTTAACTATTCTGCATGCTACATTCACATAGGAATAAAAACATTGTCAAATGAATATTGTGAGTATAAACAATGCATATTACTATGTTATGAGACAGGCAGGCAGCCAATCACACATACACACCATGTGCATAAACACATACATACATACATACTTACATAATTTACACAAACTGCATGCACCCACTCAATACGTCTCAAATACACACCCCCTCGCATACACATATGCTCTCTCACAATCACAAACTCACTAACAAACGTTTACTGTTATACATTCTCTCGCTTCTCTCTCTCTCTCTCTCTCTCTCTCTCTCTCTCTCTCTCTCTCTCTCTCTCTCTCTCTCTCTCTCTCTCTCTCTCTCTCTCTCTGTCTGTCTGAAAGGGCCGATTGTAAGACGGGCCTGTGTGCCCAATTTGTTACCCTTTTAAAATAAAGTTTGTTCGTTCGCTCTCTCTCTCTCTCTCTCTCTCTCTCTCTCTCTCTCTCTCTCTCTCTCTCTCTCTCTCTCTCTCTCTCTCTCTCTCTCTCTCTCTCTGTCTGTCTCTTTCACGCCCATACATCTTCATTCATACTAATAGCAAAGCAAATACATACACTCATTCCCATACTCACTTAGTCAACACATCCACACTTTCACGCACGCAAATACACAAATCTCACACAGTCGAAAATCCACACAGTCACACACACTTCCTCACATACACGCACATATACCTGCTCCCAATTGCAAACACTAAGTCATTCATTCTCTCTCTCTCTCTCTCTCTCTCTCTCTCTCTCTCTCTCTCTCTCTCTCTCTCTCTCTCTCTCTGTCTCTCTCTCCCTCTCTCTCCCCCCTCTCTCTCCCTCTCTCTCCCCCCTCTCTCTCCCCCCTCTCTCTCTCCCCCTCTCTCTGTCTCTCTCTCTGTCTGTCTGTCTCTCTCTCCCCCTCTCTGTCTGTCTCTCTGTCTGTCTGTCTCTCTCTCCCCCCTCTCTGTCTCTCTCTCTGTCTGTCTGTCTGTCTGTCTCTCCTCTCTCTCTCTCTCTCTCTCTCTCTCTCTCTCTCTCTCTCTCTCTCTCTCACTCACTCACTCACTCTCACGCCCACATACATATTCAATCATACTTAAAACCAGGCTCGTATACAAACATGCCTTCACACAGTCACTCAAACTAATAACCATAAACTCCCACACTTTCGGACACGTACATTGTCAACTGTCATGAGCATCCACACAAAAATGGGAAAACAAATATATTATACATAAACATTGTGTAACGTAAAGTATGTTAATGCAATTTAATAAGATAATGCTACCTAAAACTGATATAGACATAATCAAGTAAATAATGCAAAATGTGAAAATCAGGTGACAGTAAACATGGTAATATGAAAGATGAGGATACACAAAAAATATGGAATAGCATGTGACATATATACGTTCAACTCATTTTTCTCACTCACTCACTCACACATACACCCACACCCACACACATAGGCACCTGCATAACCCCCACCCCAGCCACACACACCCCCACCCACCCACCCACCCACACACCAACCAACATAATCACACCCACACAATCAAACACCCACACCCACCTACCCACACATCAGCGCACACACCTACCATTATCCACCCACACACAGACACACCAACCCACACCCATATAACACCAACACACACATACACAACCCTTACCCACCCACACAGACACACCTACCCACACCCACATAACACACTATCACCCACCCTTACCCACCCACACAAACACACCTACCCACATACACACAAACACACACGTTAAATTCTCTTTTCTTAGTCACACTTACACACACACACTTCCACCCATCCACGCACACTCACCGCCCTACTCACGCCCACATCACACCTACACTCATCCACCCACTTACATCCACCTACAAACACACCTCCACCCACATACCCACACGCGCGCACCCACCAACACACGCACATCTACCCACGCACGCACACCCACCCACACGCAAACCCACACCCCACCTCCAAAGTTTTAATATTGCACATGTGAAAATCATGATACTATGAAAGTTGTGGATACAAAAAACATGGAATAGCACTGGGCATTTATACGTTCAACTCTTTTCTCATCCACATCCACCCACCTACGCAGACACACCCACATAATCCCACCCCATTCCACCCACACCCACCCACACCCATCTTCACACCTACACCTACCCATACACTCACCAACACCCAAACACAATCACACACACCCCACATCCCAACCACACACCCCCACCCGCCCACACGCACTTTCCCTCCCATCCACAGACAATTCTACTCACACCCACACTCATGTTCAGCTATATTTTCTCTCACACACATCACCCACACCACCCACACAAACACACCCACACTCAGACACGTTCAACTCTTTTTTTCTCACTCAAGCTCACACACCCACCTCCCGACCCTACCCCCCCCCCCCCCCACACACACACACCTACACCCACCCACCCCTATACCCACTGACAAACACACCCCACCCACAGCCACTGATCTACACCCATTCACCTAACTACCCACACACAGACACTCCACCCACATCCACATACACACCCTACATTTTTACGCGTCGAGACTGAGTCACAGTAATTTATATTTTTTTTCGATTGCACGCTTTGGACTCGAGCGTCGCCCAATCTAGTCTTATTTTTGAGTGTGATCAAGCTTTCCGTATTACCAGTGTCCATCGCCATCAGACAACAGACTTCGATTTCTGAGATACTTGTGAGTTACGTCTCCAAGTCAAGGGCAAGAAATCTTTTTTTTTTTTTTTTTTTGCGCAGCTCGCTTTGAACTTAAACGTACTCCATACAAGCTTATATTTGTTGTGTTGAACTGAATTTTGCTTGGGATTAGCTTTACCTATTAACAGTGTCCCCCGCCACCAGCACACTACACGTTTAAAAGCGAGCACATCAAAGCGAGCACATCAAAGGTGACTCCTGGATAGATTGGATTTTCTTCATTGCGCAATATTTTTCCATTCAATACCAGCTTAGGTTGCTGAGTTTTATTTGAGAGGGAGAAAACTGTGCATGTTTTCTCCTCACTTATCTTCACTAGCCATGATTTTGACCAATCCTCTAGCCCTAATAAGGCTTGCTGTATTCTGCTGTTAGCTGTACTAATATACTCTACAGATGTCCATATGGCTAGGTCATCTGCAAAGGAGGATGTGTGTACTGTGGCTGGAAAATTTTCCGTGAAGTCATTTATATATGCTAGGAATAATGTTGGTGAAAGAACTCCTCCTTGGGGGACATCTTGCCCCAACAGCATCATTTTGCTTGTTTGTCCTTGTACTTTTGTCCTGGCAGTTCTGTTCTCAAGGTAGTGGCTGATCCATTTATACATTTTCCCACAAACATGCATTTTTTGCAGTTTTACTTTCAGTCCTTCCTTCCATACTTCATCAAATGCTTTTTCTAAATCTATCCAGACTGCTAGGGTGTGCTTTTTCTCTTGGAAGGCATCCTCTATTTCCTGAGCTATATAGGTTATTTGATCTTCAGTGGATCTATACTTTCTGAATCCTGCTTGGTGTGGTGTTAAGAGTTGGTTTTCTTCCAGATGCCATGTTAGCCTGCCATTGATAATGCGTTCCATTAATTTTCCTACACAGCTAAGTAGACTGATAGGTCGATAGCCATTTGGTTCTTCCAGGTCTTTTCCTTTCTTTGGGACTGGTATTAGTATAGCTTCCTTCCATGCCTGTGGGACTATTCCTCTCTTCCAGCTGTAATTTAGGACTGCTAGTAGTTTCTTTTTTGCCTTAGTGCATAGTCTTCTTCTTCTTCTTCTTCTTCTTCTTCTTCTTCTTCTTCTTCTTCTTCTTCTTCTTCTTCTTCTTCTTCTTCGCGTTCATCCGCAGTGTTTTTTTTTCCAGATGTGATTGCAGTCTGTCTCGTTAGGCACCTTGGGTTGAAATCCTTAGGTCAACACATACGACTTTTAGCGTGCATTTTTAACCAGGTTAGCATTCCTGGGAGACTCTCCCTTTTGTGGTACTGTCCACCTCCCAGCTGGTCAAGTTGGAACAGTCGAAGACTTCGCAGTCATCCCTCAAAGGAAGGCAGGGACAGTCCATAGCATGTTCCGCCATCCTAGGTGGCTTCCATAATTGCAGAGCCGACACATAGCACTCTGGTGCTGGGCTCACCGAGGGAATCGTCGCATCCTGCTCACGGCTGCTTTAATTCCTCACTTCAATATAGTGGGCATTTTGTTCGCCCCGGGCCGTTCCCGCACAAACCAGAGAGGTCTGCAGAGGTATCCACTCAGCGAGTTTTCGACTCGGACATGGGCTTGTCGTTGTGCCCGTCAGAGCTGTTCAAGGCACGACAGACACGCGTAGGACGGCACTTCCGGCTTCGGCGGGCATTTTTAATGAGGTTAGCCTTCCTCGGGTTTTGAGGCACGTTAGACTTATTGTTGTGATGTTGCCCACATCTCAGCTGGTCAAGATAGAACGGTCAGAGACATCACGGTCAGCCCTCAAGGGAAGTCAGGGGCAGACCATGGGCATTCCCTCACTATCCAAGGAGGCTTCCATAATTGCAGAGCCGGCACATATTGCTTTGAGACTGGGCTCACCCGAGGAGATGCCACATCCTGCTCATGGCTGCTTTAGTTCCTCACTTCCATGTGTTGGGCATCTCGCTTGCCACTGGTCGCTCAAGCACACGTCAGGAACGGTCAGACTGCGGGCGACATCTACTCGGTAAGTTTTTGCTTTTGACTTCTGCTTTTGAACCACGCAATGGATCGCTAGCCATGCGTTTCATTTCGTGTTATTGAGACGTTTTTCCACTTTTGTCTACACTCTCTATGAGTTAGATACAGACAGTTTTCGTAACCATTTCATTCGACTGGGACACTTTTTCTACCTGTTAGTACTCGCTCACGAGGTAGGCTACATGTGCTGCCGGCTCAGCACCTTACCTCCGTGCAGCAATGAACGAGAAACGGCCAGGCCCTCTCATCCGGGGATCCCTCATATCCCCCATCTGAGAGCCTTCGAACAAGTATCAGAACTGGGCATGTAGCGTGCTCAGTATCTCACCTCTATTTTTCGGTAGGTGAGTATCGGCCCGGCTCTCACATCCAAGGGTTTATGGCTTAGAGGCGTTCAGCCTCAACCCTCGAAAGAGAGCCTTAGAGTATGTGTCCGTACGAAGAACTTCTGCCTTCGTGCGCCTGATTTAAACTTTTGACTGCTATCCTCAGTCTACCTGCAGAGCAGCAGGTTGTGTCTCGCTTATTCTGGCCCCTATCCCATAAGCACAAATCATGAGGACTATGGGCTTTCCATCACATGTAGTAGCCTACAACTCATAAAAATGCTCTATCTAGACCAACAAGCAGCAGTTAGAATAGATGGCGAGGCATCAGATTGGTTTGACATCAACCAAGGAGTCCGTCAGGGCTGCGTGCTGTCACCCTATTTGTTTAACCTGTACGCTGAAAATATAATGAGAAATGTAAGAGATGATATAAACAGGGAGCTATATGATGCCCTAAATATCGACGGTCATGACATACCGGAGATTCGATATGCTGATGATACAGTATTATTACTATCCACAACACAGAATGGCATGGAAAACCTAATAGCCTCAACCCAATTGAATAGTGAAAATCACAATCCGTGGTGGGGGAGCTTGAGTGTCCCGTTGACCCCATGTGCTTGCCGATGGGTGAAAACTACATATCTGACAGCGTATGGGATAGGGACCAGACTAAGAGAGACACAACCTGCTGCTCTGCAGGAGACTGAGGATAGCAGTCAAAAGTTTAAATCAGGCGCATGAAGGCAGTTCGTGTTTCAGACAATACTCTAAGGCTCTCTGTCGAGGGTTTAGGCTGAACGCCTCTAAGCCACAGACCCTCGGATCTGAGAGTCGGGCCGATATCCACCTACCGAAAAATTGGAATCGAGATACTGAGCAAGCTACATGTCCAGTTCTGACACTTGTTTGAAGGCTCTCAGCTGAGGGATATGTTGGATTCCCGGATGAGATGGCCTGGCCGTTTCTCACTGACTGCTGCACGAAGGTAAGGAGGTGCTGAGCCGGCAGCACATGTAGCCTACCTCGTGAGCGAGTATAAAAAGGCAGTAAAATGCCCCAGTCGAAGGAAATGGTTACGAAAACTGTCTGTATCTAACTCATAGAGAGTGTAGATAAAAGTGGAGAAACGTCTCAACAACGCGAAATGGAACGCACGGCGAGCGAACCTATTGCGTGGTCCAAAGTCAAAAGCAAAAGCTTACCGAGTGGATGTCGCCCGCAGTCTGACCGCCCCTGGAGTTCACTTGAGCGACCAGTGGCAAGCGAGATGCCCAATACATGGAAGTGAGGAACTAAAGCAGCCATGAGCATGACGTGGCAACTCCTCGGGTGAGCCCAGTCTCGGAGCAATATGTGCCGGCTCTGCAATTATGGAAGCCTCCTTGGATAGCGAGGGACTGCCCATTGTCTGCACCTGCCTTCCCTTGAGGGCCGACCGCGATATCGTTGGTCGTTCTATCTTGACCAGCTGAGATGTGGGCGACATCACAACAGTCTAACGTGCCTCGAAATCAGAGGAAGGTTAACCTCATTAAAAAATGCCCGCCGGAAGTCGGAAGTGTCGTCCTACGGGTGGCAAACTAAAAATTGACACTACGCAATTACGCCCGAGTGAAATGTCTCGTCCGAATGTCTCTCGTGCAAGGAACAGCTCTGACTACCTAGTTTCCGAATGCCGCTCTTGTTCGGAACAGCTCTGACTAGGTAGTTTTCCGAATGTCCGCCGTGCCTGGAACAGCTCTGATGGGTACAGGGACAAGCACATGTCCGAAAACTCGCTTAGTGGAAACCAACCGCAGAGCTGACTGGTTTGTGCAGGAACGGCCCAGGGCGAGCGAAATGCCCAATATATTGAAGTGAGGAATTAAAACAGCCATGAGCAGGACGTGACGATTCCCTCGGTAAACCCAGCACCAGAGCGTTATGTGCCGGCTCTGCAATTATGGAAGCCACCCAGGATGGCGGAAAATGCTATGGACTGTCCCTGCCTTCACTTGAGGGATGACCGTGTAGTCTTCGACTGTTCCAACTTGACCAGCTGAGATGTGGACGGTACCACAAAAGTGAGAGTCTCCCAGGATTGCTAACCTGGTCAAAAATGCACGCTAAAAGTCGGATGTGTTGGCCTGAGGGTTTCGACCCGAGGGTGCCTAACTAGACACACCGCAATCACATCTGAAAAAATCACTCCGGATGAACGCAAAGAAGAAGAATAAACTACCATGGAGAAAGAAATATACATTAATGGGGAAAAATTGGAGGTGGTGGAAAATTTCGAATATCTTGGGTCATTGATTATCAACAACGGGGACACAATGAAAGAAATTAAACGGCGACTATCAATTGCTCTTCAAAGACTAAAACAGCTGAATAAATTATGGGATGGGACAGACAGAACAAAAATTAGATTTTTAAGAGCATGCATCTTTCCCATTGCAACATACGCCTGTGAGACATGGACACTTACTAAACAAGCTGAACAGCGCATAAACGCCTTTGAATATAAGTGTTATAGACGAGTTCTAAAAATATCTTGGGTAAAGAAAAGAACAAATGCATCCATACTTCAAGAGTTGAATATTGAAGAAGGTTGGCTATTAAAGACGATAAAACAAAGAAAATTGAAATATTTTGGTCACTTGAAACGTCACGAAAGTTTGGAGAGAACAATAATGGAAGGGTATATGCTTGGGAAGAGAAGAAGAGGAAGGCCAAAGAGAAGATGGGTGCAGGATGTGGCGGATGATCTCCAGATGGGTGTATCAGACGCGGGACATCTTGCTTATGATCGAGAGGTTTTCCGGAGGGTTGTTATGGGAGCGAGGTTCTGCAAAGGACAGGCTACTGAATGAATGAATGCCATAAGCTGTTCGATATGTAGTTTTCATCCATCGACAAGCACATGGGGTCAATGGGACACGCAAGCTCCCCACCACGGCAAGGCGGAGACACATCGGGGGAGATGTATCCCCTCAACACTTTTTCTCGTTTCAATTGACATCTTTTTATTGGTCAGAATGTACTTTCGCCATGTCAATTCTTGTTCTAATCTCTTCAAGGCATCTCCCATCAGATGTAATGACTGTTCCGATGCTCTCCACATCTCTCTAAGGACATTAATAATAGGCTTTCTGATCGTGATTTTCAAATTGATCATGTACTATTGGGAGAACCACAGATAGATAGGCCTTGAAAAACCAAATCTAACGGTACCTCAATGAGTTGTGTGTCTCAATTCTAAGCTGAGTTATGTAAATTTGAGTGTCGTGACCTTTTGACTAAAATTTTCACAAAAGAGTGCTCACTGGAGGAATTTTTTGCGTCCTGGTCAAAATCTGGCCCAGATTATCAAAATTTTGGTGTTTTTTGAGACTATCTGTTTTGTTTATAAACGAACATCTTAGCAACCATACATCACTGCGATCGGGGTTGCAAGACCTAACTGGTCATGTCATTTATTTTTTGATATGATGTCTGGTGACCTAATTAGGAAGTAAAAATGGCCGCAAATTATTTTGCTAATTAATTACTATTTCACAAATTAGCGTACGTTTTCTTAATTTTAGCTTTAAAAATTAC
Organism: Cepaea nemoralis; assembly: GCA_014155875.1. Classification (NCBI taxonomy): domain Eukaryota; kingdom Metazoa; phylum Mollusca; class Gastropoda; order Stylommatophora; family Helicidae; genus Cepaea; species Cepaea nemoralis. Next base: position 78,114 of record JACEFZ010025547.1, on the reverse strand, counting down.
CAGATGAATTTGGTAATATGCGGAATGATGCTACAGACCTTATGGTGTCTTTGCTGTGTCAGTATGATGTGTGGTGACCTAATTAGCAATTAAAAATGGCCGCTAATTAATTACTATTTCACAAATTAGCGTACGTTTTCTTAATTTTAGCTTTCAAAATTACCAGATGAATTTGGTAATATGCGGAATGATGCTACAGACCTTATGGTGTCTTTGCTGTGTCAGTATGATGTGTGGTGACCTAATTAGCAATTAAAAATGGCCGCTAATTAATTACTATTTCACAAATTAGCGTACGTTTTCTTAGTTTTAGCTTTCAAAATTACCAGATGAATTTGGTAATATGCGGAATGATGCTACAGACCTTATGGTGTCTTTGCTGTGTCAGTATGATGTGTGGTGACCTAATTAGCAATTAAAAATGGCCACTAATTAATTACTATTTCACAAATTAGCGTACGTTTTCTTAGTTTTAGCTTTCAAAATTACCAGATGAATTTGGTAATATGCGGAATGATGCTACAGACCTTATGGTGTCTTTGCTGTGTCAGTATGATGTGTGGTGACCTAATTAGCAATTAAAAATGGCCGCTAATTAATTACTATTTCACAAATTAGCGTACGTTTTCTTAGTTTTAGCGTTCAAAATTACCAGATGAATTTGGTAATATGCGGAATGATGCTACAGACCTTATGGTGTCTTTGCTGTGTCAGTATGATGTGTGGTGACCTAATTAGCAATTAAAATGAGCAATTAGGCCTGGCAACCCCGGTCGCAGTGATGTATGGTTGCTAAGATGTTCGTTTAAAAACAAAATTGATTCAATGAAATAATACTCTCGCTTTGACTCGGCCTCACCAAAATCAACTCATTGAGCACTGATTATTATTGGTTATCACAGGTATATTATTGGGACAAATGGTTGTTATGAGGTTCGTCTAAAACAAAATTAGTAAATTTGCACACAAGTGTCAACAGATGAATATGTACTCGTATAGTTTGCCGTTAATAATCTTTATTAATATTATATAACAGATTTATATTTTTATTATTACAAAATATATGCAACTTGACATCAGTTGATTCTGAAAAGAGCCTGAAAAGAAAGAAGAAAAACAAGATTAGTAAAATGCTGTAAAATAACATGAAGAAGTTATAAATTATTAATTATTTCAGATTTGCATCTAACTAGTCAGGAACTACGGACAGAAGGTGACACTGTCATTGCAAAGAAAGGTTCCGGTGCTTTTGCTTCGATCACAAGTAGCCTGACTATGGAAGTAAACAAGAAAAGTATGCAGAAAGCCAAAGAAGATTAATAAACTGAACACTTATGCATTGAATTGTTCGATGTGCAATGAGGATGATTTGTCGACTAACTAACTGTGAACTCTGAGAAGAAATGAAAAAGAAATTAAAGATACTGTATATTTATTTTTAAAAAGTTGTACATAATAATAAATAGTTATTAAAACTATAAAGGTAAATTCAACTCACCGTAGAAAAATGTCTTACATTATAATAAATTGATCTTAAAATTATGAAGAAGTTATAAATTATAAATTATTAAATTTAAATCTGACGAGAAAAGAAACGGTCTCTGTGGCTAAGGGCTTGCGAACGCGGTTTGTGAGCCTGTATACCCGGGTTCGAAACACAGTGGTGCTGGTTTTTTCGAAAAAGGTATAGGGGCCGGTCGTTCAGAAAGCAATGGCAAACTACTGAACGTAACACTTGCCTAGTACATCAACAGCAGCTGAAAATGCTGGTGTTGACTGCAACGTCCCGTAAGGGGTACGCAACACATTTTTAAATTTTAATATGTATTAAAAAGCCTTTGATTTACAGTATAATAAATAGATATTAAAACTATAAAGGTATAAATTCAACTCACCGTAGAAAAATGTCCTTAATTAGAGAAATACTACCTCTGTTGGTGACTGACCTGTCTTGGCATTCAATATCTCTTCTGTCTTCCAGAACCTGAAAAGAGAAAATAAAAAGATTACTAAATCTGAAAAAATAAAAAAATGCTGTAAAATAACATGAAGAATTTATACATTATTAATTAAAGGTATATTTATTTTTAAAATGTTTTACATTATAATAAATTGATCTTAAAATTATAAAGATAGATAACATGAAGAAGTTATACATTATAAATTATTAAATTTAAATCTGACGAGAAAAGAAACGGTCTCTGTGGCTAAGGGCTTGCGAACGCGGTTTGTGAGCCTGTATACCCGGGTTCGAAACACAGTGGTGCTGGTTTTTTCGAAAAAGGTATAGGGGCCGGTCGTTCAGAAAGCAATGGCAAACTACTGAACGTAACACTTGCCTAGTACATCAACAGCAGCTGAAAATGCTGGTGTTGACTGCAACGTCCCGTAAGGGGTACGCAACAAATTTTTAAATTTTAATATGTATTAAAAAGCCTTTGTTTTACAGTATAATAAATAGATATTAAAACTATAAAGGTATAAATTCAACTCACCGTAGAAAAATGTCCTTAATTAGGGAAATACTACCTCTGTTGGTGACTGACCTGTCTTGGCATTCAATATCTCTTCTGTCTTCCAGAACCTGAAAAGAGAAAATAAAAAGATTACTAAATCTGAAAAAATAAAAAAATGCTGTAAAATAACATGAAGAATTTATACATTATTAATTAAAGGTATATTTATTTTAAAAATGTTTTACATTATAATAAATTGATCTTAAAATTATAAAGATAGATAACATGAAGAAGTTATACATTATAAATTATTAAATTTAAATCTGACGAGAAAAGAAACGGTCTCTGTGGCTAAGGGCTTGCGAACGCGGTTTGTGAGCCTGTATACCCGGGTTCGAAACACAGTGGAAAGCAATGGCAAACTACTGAACGTAACACTTGCCTAGTACATCAACAGCAGCTGATAATGCTAGTGTTGACTGCAACGTCCCGTAAGGGGTACGCAACAAATTTTTAAATTTTAATATGTATTAAAAAACCTTTGTTGTACAGTATAATAAATAGATATTAAAACTATAAAGGTATAAATTCAACTCACCGTAAAAAAAATGTCCTTAATTAGGGAAATACTACCTCTGTTGGCTCTCACTTCATTAAGCACATCTGTTACAGTACGACCATCCGCAATCAACCGCCGAGCAGCGTAGCCTTTCTCAATGGGATATTCAGGTTCAAACACCGACAGATGAGATCTTAGATGATCAAGATTCCTCTTCCTTGCCATGATTGATTAATCTAAAAGAAATAGAAAATAGAAGCACAAATGTAATAATACAACAAATGGTTGCAGATTTAGAAAATTTAATTCTAATGACTACTGATAAATCAAGCAGCAACATAAATTATCTGAAGAAATTTCTGATATGCTGGCTGGGATGCCGCCATTGTGAATTTTCCCTGATCATAAAAGTGTAACCAGGCGGTCTCATAAAATATTTTTTTTCTACACCCTAGAATAATGAATCTTGTTAAAACTTCAATATAATGTGTAAAAATGGACAAATAATTCATAAATGCAAGAAAAAGTACAATGAAGATAATTCAAATAATAACAGAGACAAATAGATCTGTCAGGAAGTCAATTAAATTCATCCATGGACCTGTGAAGGGGTTTGAAAACTGAATTGACTTCCATAAATTTTAAGGCATTTGGCATGATTAAAGCAATAAAATAATTTATTTATAAAATTTAAACGTACATTGATATTCTGTTTAATTTAGGATTCTAAATCTCTTTGTTTTATTAATAAATACAGAAATCCAAGAAATCCATCCAATATGTCACAACTCGGCCATTGGGATCACTGAATAATCTCCCTGTCATGAAAAGTACCCACTGGGTGGGCAACCCCATCACACAAAACATTTTTATTTTACACCACTAGCATAACGCAGCTTGTTGAAATTCTACATTTAAATGTAAAAATGGGCACAGAATTCAAAAATGTGGTATAAAATACAATGAATTCGATAATAGACAAGGCAAACTATAAACTTTCTTACCTTGAGCAGTAGAGTTCAACCTGTTCTCGAGAATGAAAACCATTCAAGTGCTCTTTGCCACGCTAGGTGAGATTGACCTTTGAACCATCGTTAAAGTTGTCATTCGCAATTTTCATAAAAATAGTTTCGCATTTATCCAATAGGAAACACGAGAAGGTAATTTTCATATACTGCACTCACGGCCACAGGAAGTCGTCTGTGAACCCAATGACCTTGAACTTTCTGAAAACAGCGTCCTTCCCTAGTTACGAAGTCCCTATTAATAATTTCTGCAAGATGCATATGTAGATAGAAGGACTTCCTGTTAAATGTTAGCGTCCGTGGATATAATATAACGTTCTGCACATTCACACTGTTTTAGCGACAATGTACACATTAATATTTCAGCGAAAGTATCATTATAATTATTTCTTCACTACGCATAATGTATAACTCCACTGTATGCACCTGACACGATGCAGGAAAATATGCCAAGCAAGAAATCGTGCTATATTTTTGTCTATGGCATATGTGTTTATAGCCGGCTCCATGGCCGAGGTGTTAGCAGCTTTCTCCGCTAACCCTGAATACTCTCGTCACGTGACGCGACGAGAATTAGCAGTGGTTCGAATCGCAAAAGTGACTTATGAGAGTATGGAGCCGGTCGCTCAGAAAGTCGTGGCGTGCTGATGAGCGTAATCTAGCCTAGGAATCAACATACAGCTGAAAGATGCTGGTGTTGACCGCAATATCCTGAAACAGGATGGAAACGCGGAAAAAAATGTGTTTATATTCTACATCTATATTTGTATCTGAAAGAGGCTAATGAAACTAGAACATTATTTACAACAATAAGAAAGAGACAAACAGCTTTCTTTGGTCATGTGATGAGAAGAGAGGCATTGGAGAACATCGTGAAATCTGGAAAGATCGAGGGGAAGAGAGGCAGAGGCAGACCAAGAGAAATGATGCTGGACGGACCGAGACGGTGGCATGGAGGAATATCATCAGCAGAATTCAACCAGAACACCAAAGACCGAGATGTGCGGAGAGCCATGAACGCCTACGCCAGCCGGTACGGCACTTGATGATATTTGTATGTCCATGTATGTCAAGTTATTAACTTTATATTTTCGCATTGAACACATATAGGTACTGGGGGAAAAAAACATTTATTTAGTGTAATACTATTAATATAAATGTGTGTGCGCGCGTGTGTGTAGGTGTGTGTGATTGGGTTATGACGTACGGTGGGTGGATGATTGATGACATACGGTGGGTGGGTGATGACATATGTATGGTTGGTGAGTGATGACATACATACTCAGCCCTGAGCGTGGTTTCGGACTTCTGCAACGATCAGTCTGATATTATCCGATTTGTAGAAAGAAAACAAAACTTTCCACCACGTTCAGCCAACCTCTGTGGCGTTGGTTATTTATATTATAGTAATGAGAGCAGCCGAGCTGTGGAGCTCAGAGATTTCCTCACAGGGTAAATCAAATCTATAGTTGCAAGATGAATAAATATGTGCACTATCAGTATCTGAGTCGCGTCATTCCTCATAAATCGAGTGTCTAAATGTGTCGAGTCTTATGTATTATTTTGAAGACTATCCATGTCTACAAGCTTTCGGGTGTATAGGGACATATGGTGCTGGACCCCTATTTGTACAGGCCAGTCGGCAATGGGTGGGTTATAGGGACAGTATCAGACCGGCCACCTTGACTTCCCAAGACATTTTCTGGCAATCACTTTAGACTAGTTTTGCCTGGGAGCCCAGTAATGGCCAATTTTCTTGAATTTAAAAGGGGAATCAGTTTCTGATGTCCATTATATTGGGATTTCCCCTGTGGCCCTTCGTTATTAAAAATGAAGTAATAATGCGAACCCTCTTTGGTGAGAGCTTTAAACTTGTAAGCTCTCACTAAAGAGGATTCGCATTAATGGCACAAAGTGTCCAATGTGTCATGACCAGATACAGATGGCTTTCTGCATGCTGATGTCACAGTTTAAGAAATCAGCATGGCCAAATAAATAAGAGCGCCTGCTCTTAAACTTCCGGTGTGCTGATGCTGAGGTGGTATTGCCTTGTATACTGGTGACCGTATGAGATGGCAAAACATGACCGCCCACACTTATTGTAATTTATCACTTATCGTATCGGTATGGCGCATGATGATGATGAAATGAAAGCTTTGTTTAAAGTTTAACTACTCACCAACACACACATTTGATAATTCTTTCTCTGTATTGATTTTTTCATATATGATATAGTGTCATTCGCACTAATGTTATTGAATTATTTTGAAAAGTGCCATATTTCTGCTGGTCTGAGTGAGATTGCCATCATGTATGAAGTTTGTAAATGCAGGCCTGTTAGTGTTAAGGCAAACTCACATGGGACCCAAGAAATTGTTTTTGTTATAAGAAATTTCTCTTATAAGAGTTGTGGCGTAAAGGAATATGCTATATATATATGTTTGGCAGCAATGCTTAGAATATTTTGTGTGTGATATTTTTCACAAATATCTTAAAGTAATGTCAGTAATGATCATCTAATCGAATCCGAATTTAAGAAAATGTATCCACATCTTTCTATAATGTCTCGTTGAAGAAGAGAGGTTTTAGTTTTACATTTTATTTATTAAATGTAAAATTCTCCTGAATAGTTATTATGGGAAGACGATCAAAGTTTGCAGCCTCCATTATTTACCATTTTGTTTTGACCAGATCACTAAGTTAATAACCACAACCACACAAAAATTATAAAACCCATTCAATAATTAACTGATTTATTCATGAATAATTCAGCAGTTATCTTTACATGAAACATCAAACAAAGAATTTCAAAATCAGAATGACAATTCATACTGTTGACTACATTTCAATATAACATATTTACTTTCACACTTTTCAATTACTCATTGGTCTCTTAACAAACTGTTTAGTTATTCTAGTCTCAGTTATTTTTTTTTTTTTAGGTATGTCCTATTCAGCACAAGTCTTTTCCTGACTTCTGTCATGAGCTGATTGCGGGCCAATGCTTGAATTGTGAATCCACAGGATACTTCAGCTGCCTTGTATCCATCAGCTGATCCAAGGCTCTCAACTGGGAGATAAATGGCAGAAAACTTACCCCATAGACTGACAAATATATATATATACAATTGAACTTACTATACACTGTTAAGCTTAGAACAGTCATGGTTTGTCCGCTCCAAAACTTATACCTTCCACAACTGAAATACAGTATAGACAGCAAACATAATCAAGATGAATACAAAAGAATACATAGAGAAATTATTCGAAAATATAAGATAGCAAAGGCAGCTTGGCTAAATGAGATTCAGGAGCAATAAGAAGATACAAAATATATGAACAAAAAAGATACAGAAATTATTAGGTATTATTAGTCATTGAAAACAAAGGAAGGTAAAATAATGGACATGAGATGGTGATATGAAGATGGATAGAGTATATTCAAAGTATCAGAAACAAACACTTGTGATCAATGTAAAGTATCATCAATACCAAACGCGGAAGTTGAAGATGCTATACAACACTCATGACCAATGTGAAGTATCACAAATACTGAAAGTAGAAGTTGAAGATGCTATACAAAACTCATGACCAATGTGAAGTATCACCAATACTGAAAGTAGAGATTGAGGATTCTATACAACACATGAGAGCAGGTAAATCCCCTGGGCCTAGATAACATTACTGTCCAAGAAATAAAAGTTGTTGAACAGGTATAGACGTAGTAACAAAATTGTGGAATAACACCTACAAGCGTAGTGTCATTTATAAAAAGAGGTGTCATGTATAATGAGAAGTGTCAGTCTATAATGAGAAATATTTTACTGGCATGCAAATAGTTTAGAGAAGACCAATCTAGGATAACCCATATAGTTGCTAGCTTTCACTTCAAACTTATTAGAAGCACACACAAAAACCTATTGGCCCAACATGTGCAATTTTATAACGCTGCTATGGGGTATTATCACTACTTAAATTGAGCTACATTTGAGTTTCTTCTTCTTCTTACAGTCCATGCTGTGTGGGACAGGTAGTCATGTCTGTGTTTGAAAAGATGAAGACATTATAGCAAAACGCAGACAGTATGACAACTTGTGTCTTGTCACTGACTGGTTACATCAGCTCCTGATTAACCACCATGTGGATATTAATTATTCTTTTGGGGAGCAGACGCACATTTCATGTTCACAATCAGTAAACCAAAAAAAACATACCATCACTGAAAAATTGTCTTACTTTAAAACAGATTTTCATGCAGATATATTTAAAGTACCGGTCTCTGTGGCTAAGGCCTTGCGAACACGGTTTGTGAGCCCGTATACCTGGGTTCGAAACACAGCGGTGCTGGTTTTTTCGAAAGAGGTATAGGAGCCGCCCATTCAGAAAGCAATGGCAAACTACTGAACGTAAAATTTGTCCAGGAATCACGAACAGCGAAAATCCTGGGGTTGACTGCTACATCCTATGAAGGACATGCAAGTTAATTTTTTTTAAATATTTAAAGTGATAATTGCATATACATGTTTATATATTATTATATAATTACAGTTTTAATGGAAACAAAAAATAAGAGTAAAAGGCAGTGAAATTATGATGAGAAAACATCAATAAACAGTTTTAACTCCATTCATGTTATGGAATTTATACAATACAATATACACATACAAGCTATAAAGCTTAAAATCTTCGACTAATACTTACCAGGAGATGGAAATTAAACTTCATAATACCACTCACTAATAAATAATCTGGTGATCAGTGAAATGGCGAGTCATGACCGCCCACACTTTCCGGCATGGCATATGATTGATTGCTTGATTGAATAAATAATCACCCTGATTAACTAAAAATAATTATAAATACACACAAATGAACACAGCTTACACAGCAACTCTTTCAGGCATATCATGAAATGGAAACAAATAGGTATTTTAAATTCCTGCGAGAAAAAACGAACTAAACATTAACAAACGGTGCACATACCTTACAAGGAGATCCACGTGTCGCGAAATACAGGTGAAAAATCCGAAATCAGAAGCACTCAATAAATATTAAAAAATGAATAATAAAATAAGATAAAATACACACGAACGTATACAATACGACACACAGACGTTTCGATTCTAAGAATCTTTGTCAATGACAACACAGATAGCTGACGACAAAAACACAAACACACGACCTATCACTTATAGTGCACAACCTGATAATTCCACGTGGGGCAGAAAATGTGACTATGGTGACCATACCATACTTAGATGCAACATGAGTATAAAATTGCACTACTTCCATAATCATTTACATTTCTTCCCTAAAAATCCTGGAAACTGGTGAGGAGCAAGGTAAACAATTTCACCAAGCAATAAAAACAATGGAAGAGAGATACCAGGGACAATAATAATAATAGTAGTAGTTGTTGTAGTTGTGGTCTTAGCAGCATTAATAGTGGAAGTAGTATCAGTAAAGGCGGCAACAGCAGTAATAATAATAGTAGCAATAATAATAATAGTAGTAGTAGTAATAGTAGTACTAGAACAAGAACGCAGTGTGACCAATGTGTGCCCAACAACAACAACAACAATGCAGCATGCTCCAATGTGTGCCCAACAACAACAATGAAGTGTGCTCCAATGTGTGCCCAACAACAACAATGCCTTGTGCCACAATGTGTGCCCAACAACAACAACCAACAACAATGAAGTGTCCTCCAATGTGTGCCCAACAACAACAACACTGCATGCCCCAATGTGTGCTGAACAAGAAAAACAACACCAACAACGCCTAATGCCCCAATGTGTGCCCAAAACTTCAACAACGCAGCGTGGCCTGGTTTGATTTATCATGGTAAAGTGAAATAATTTAGAATTTAATAATAGTCCTTTATGAAAACTTTTTAAATTATTAAACCAGTTATTCAAGGCCATTTAATATTTAAAATAAAATTAGAATATGTGTTCTTAACACTAGGACACAGCATTTGAGTCTGCCACATCACAGTTCTGTTTGCTTCACAAGTGACTGCACCCTTACATAATGATGTACGCCACAAATTTTGGTCTTTGGCATCAGTTTCCTAAGTGTCGTGATGAATTCCAAAAGCTTTTAGTGAGATCAGAGTGTCTTTAAAGCGTTTCCTCTGACCGCTTTGCGAGCATTTACCACAACACAGCTTGCCGTAAAAAAATTTGTTTAGGTAGCCTGTGATCTGGCATACTAGTTAAGTGACCAGCCCAGCCAATCTGATTCTTCATTAGTAGAGTGTGGATACTGGGCATTGACGCTCTTTCTAGGACTTCAGTGTCTGGGATCTTGTCTTCCCATTTAATCTTCAATAGCTTCCTAAGGCAGACTGTGTGAAAGTGGTTTAATTTCCTAGCGTGTCGCTGGTAAACAGTCCAGGCTTCACAAGTTAGATTTATCATTACTTAAAACAGAAACTGGTGAAAGGTACAATGTTACTGTACAGAACATACATAATGTCATGGAGGTAATACAGACAATTAATGAACAATGGCACCTGTTGGACAAATTACCTCAACAGACATCAAAAGAAATAACACCTAAACACAGAATCTCAAAAAAAGAAAAGGTTGACACATGAAATTCTGCAGATGGGTGAAAGAAGAACAAAAAAGCAAGATGAAGAATATAATAATATATTAATATTTAATATACATAAAGAAATAGTAAACAAATGCAAAGAAATCTGGCAGAATCAACAATGCACCAAGACTGAGGCAGCCATGTAAAGACTCACATTCTATGAATCAATGGTAGGAAAATATGAAATACCACCAAATGCTTACAATCAAGGAATGGCAGTATTAATAAGACAAGCCTGAGTGCAGTGATGTCGGTTCTTAACTCAACAACTAATAAGACAAGATGGTACAATATCTAGAAGTGCTGTATGATGGGAGACAGGATGTACTAAATACTCATTGATGAAGATTCACAAATATGCGCTGCAGAAGAGATGTACTACACCACATGAAGAAAAGAAAGGCACCGGGTCCAAACAACATTACCTGGGGGGGGGGGGGGGGGGGAATTAGGGCCCTAGTAGATTTTAGATTAGTGGGTATTAAAATCCATGTTTATAGCTCTACCAAAGAAACCAATCGCTTTAGAACGAAGATCATCGCACAATAATAAGTCTTAATACTTATAATTCATGTGACAAAGATGTTACTGAGAATAATTATAAGAAGAGTAAGAAACAGACTAGAAATTAGTGATAAACAATGAGGACTTGTGGAGAAAAAGGGGTCAAACAATACAATGCTATATAAAGTTTAGGACACTATATCAGAAAGTTAAAGAAGTAAAACATATCTGTACTTAGCCTTGAACAGGATATCAATGAGGGTGAATCTGGGATAAGTAAATAATATATAAAATAATACTATTTATTTTGAAATGTAATCTACAGATTGTTATTGAAATCCTGTAAAACTTCAGCTTTTGCTTAGTAAATAACAAATTCTTACCGACTGTCAGCTATATTATTCCATAAGTTTCACTCTCTGATCAAGCTGAGCACCTTGGTATGTATGTCTCTTGTGTTGTTTGAAGGCTGCCGCATGAGTTTGATATTTTCTAACACTAAAACACGTTGTATGGCTGCAAGTTTGCGTCCGCATGCGTCCAAGTTCACGCATGAAATGCCTGACAGGAACTCTATACCACACCTGTATCTAGACAAGCACGTGCTTTTAATACAGTGGATGTCCACACCCTCCTCTTCCGCTCATTATATACCCAAACTATCAACGCCCGGCGTCATTTTCGTCTTCACAACAATAACCACCGCTGAGGAAGCAGGTTAGACGAGACCGAATTTGGAATTTTGTGTGTGTGGAAAATTGGAATTGGAATTTCATCTTCACAACCAAGCATCACATTTACTAAATAACAATAATTTAGTTGTTGTATTGGTACTAGCAGCATTAGTAGTACTATTATCCCCGGGAAGGTTAACCCGGTCAACAAATGCCCGCAGAAGTCGGATGTGTCGGCCTAACGGCGCAAGAACGCAGCTCTGCTGTAAACAGGCACAACGCAGTCACATCCGAAAAAAAAGAAACTCCGGATGAACGCAGCAGAAGAAGAAGTACTATTATTATTGCTGATGCTATTACTACTGCAACTATTATTACTACTCCCACCATTACTACTACTACTACTATACTACTACTACTACTACTACTACTACTACTACTACTACTACTACTACTGCTGCTGCTGCTACTACTACTACTACTACTACTACTACTGGTATTATAGCTCTTGACGTCTCTGCTGCTGATACTGCTACGTAGCAATAATATTAATATTAGCAGCATTAGTAGTAGTAGTAGTACAACAATAACGCCGCGTGCCCCAACGTGTGCCCAGTAACAACACAGACAACAACGCCGCATGCCCCAGTGTGTTCCCAGCAACAACAATGCCACGTCCCCCAGTGTGTGTACAACAACAACAATGCCACGTGCCCCAATGTGTGTACAACAACAACAATGCCACGTGCCCCAAAGTGCGCCCAACAACAACAATATCACGTGCCCCAATGTGTGTACAACAACAACGCGACATCCCCCAATGTGTGTACACCAACAACAATATCACGTATCCCAATGTGTGTACAACAAGAATGCCATATGTCCCAATGTGTGTACAACAACACCTTGCCACGTGCCCCAATATGTGTACAACAACAACAAAGAGAACAACACTGCCTGCCCCAATGTGCGCCCAACAACAACAATGTCACGAGCCCCAATGAGTGTACAACAACAGCATGCCACGTGCCCCAATGTGTGTACAACAACAACATGCCATGTGCCCCAATGTGTGTACAACAACAATGTCACGTGCCCCAATGTGTGTTCAACAACAATGCCACGTGCCCCATTGTGTGTACAACAACAACAATGTCACGTGTCCCAATATGTGTACAACAACAACAAAGAGAACAACACGTGTGTACAATAACAATGTCACGTGCCCCAATGTGTGTACAACAACAATGTCACGTCCTCCAATGTGTGTACAATAACAATGCCACGTGCCGTAATGTGTGTACAATAACAATGTCACGTGCCCCAATGTGTGTACAACAACAATGCCACGTGCCCTAATGTGTGTACAACAACAACATGCCACGTGCCCCAATGTGTGTTCAACAACAACAAAGAGAACAACACTGCGTGCCCCAATGTGCGGCCAACAACAACAACAACAAAGACAACAATGCCACAGTGTTAACAACAACAACAACAACAACAACAACAACGCATGCCCCAATGTGTTTGCTCAACAACAACAACAACAACAACAACGCCACATGTCCCAATGTGTGCCCAACAGCAACATCAACGCATTCCCCAATGTGTGTCTAGCAAATACAACAACACCGTGTGCCCTAACGTATGCCCCAAAACGACAACAACAACAACAGTAACAACAAAAACGCGTACCCTAATGTGTGCCGAACAACAAATACCCTGCGTGCCCCAGTGTGTATCCAACACCAACATTGTTGTTAGGCACACACGTTGTTGTTGTTGTTGTTGTTGTTGTTGTTGTTGTTGTTGTTGTTGTTGGGCACACATCGGGGCACGCCTTGTTGTTGTTGTTATTGTTGTTTGGCACACATCGGGGCACGCCTTGTTGTTGTTGTTGGGCATACATCGGGGCACGCCTTGTTGTTGTTGTTGTTGGGCACACATCGGGGCACAGCCTTGTTGTTGTTGTTGTTGTTGGGCACACATCGGGACACGCCTTGTTGTTGTTGTTATTGTTGTTGTTGGGCACACATCGGGGCACGCCTTGTTGTTGCTGTTGGGCATACATCGGGGCACACCTTGTTGTTGGGCATACATCGAGGCACGCCTTGTTGTTGTTGTTGGGCATACATCGGGACACGCCTTGTTGTTGTTGTTGGGCATACATCGGGGCACACCTTGTTGTTGTTGGGCATACATTGGGGCACGCCTTGTTGTTGTTGTTGTTGTTGTTGTTGTTGTTGTTGGTGGGCATACATCGGGGCACGCCTTGTTGTTGTTGGGCACACATCGGGGCACGCCTTGTTGTTGTTGTTGATGGGCAAGCCTTGTTGTTGTTGGGCACACATCGGGGCACACCTTGTTGTTGTTGGGCATACATCGGGGCACGCCTTGTTGTTGTTGTTGGGCACACATCGGGGCACACCTTGTTGTTGTTGTTGGGCATACATCGGGGCACGCCTTGTTGTTGTTGTTGGGCACACATCGGGGCACACATTGTTGTTGTTGTTGGGCACACATCGGGGCACACCTTATTGTTGTTGTTGGGCATACATCGGGGCACGCCGTGTTGTTGTTGTTGGGCACACATCGGGGCACACCTTGTTGTTGTTGTTGGGCATACATCGGGGCACGCCTTGTTGTTGTTGTTGGGCACACATCGGGGCACACCTTGTTGTTGTTGTTGGGCATACATCGGGGCACGCCTTGTTGTTGTTGTTGGGCACACATCGGGGCACACCTTGTTGTTGTTGTTGGGCACACATCGGGGCACACCTTGTTGTTGTTGTTGGGCATACATCGGGGCACGCCTTGTTGTTGTTGTTGGGCACACATCGGGGCACACCTTGTTGTTGTTGTTGGGCACACATCGGGGCACGCCTTGTTGTTGTTGTTGGGCATACATCGGGGCACGCCTTGTTGTTATTGTTGGGCACACATCGGGGCACACCTTGTTGTTGTTGTTGGGCATACATCGGGGCACGCCTTGTTGTTGTTGTTGGGCACACATCGGGGCACACCTTGTTGTTGTTGTTGGGCACACATCGGGGCACACCTTGTTGTTGTTGTTGGGCACACATCGGGGCACACATTGTTGTTGTTGTTGGGCACACATCGGGGCACACATTGTTGTTGTTGTTGGGCACACATCGGGGCACGCCTTGTTATTGTTGTTGGGCACGCCTTGTTGTTGTAGTTGGGCATACATCGGGGCACGCCTTGTTGTTGTTGTTGGGCACACATCGGGGCACGCCTTGTTGTTGTTGTTGGGCACACATCGGGGCACACATTGTTGTTGTAGTTGGGCACACATCGGGGCACACCTTGTTGTTGTTGGGCATACATCGGGGCACGCCTTGTTGTTGTTGTTGGGCACACATCGGGGCACACCTTGTTGTTGTTGTTGGGCACACATCGGGACACACCTTGTTGTTGTTGTTGGGCATACATCGGGGCACGCCTTGTTGTTGTTGTTGGGCACACATCGGGGCACACCTTGTTGTTGTTGTTGGGCACACATCGGGGCACATCTTGTTGTTGTTGTTGGGCATACATCGGGGCACGCCTTGTTGTTATTGTTGGGCACACATCGGGGCACACCTTGTTGTTGTTGTTGGGCATACATCGGGGCACGCCTTGTTGTTGTTGTTGGGCACACATCGGGGCACACATTAGTTGTTGTTGTTGGGCACACATCGGGGCACACCTTGTTGTTGTTGTTGGGCATACATCGGGGCACGCCTTGTTGTTGTTGTTGGGCACACATTGTTGTTGTTGTTGGGCACACATCGGGGCACACATTGTTGTTGTTGTTGGGCATACATCGGGGCACACATTGTTGTTGTTGTTGGGCACACATCGGGGCACACATTGTTGTTGTTGTTGGGCATACATCGGGGCACACCTTGTTGTTGTTGTTGGGCACACATCGGGGCACACATTGTTGTTGTTGTTGGGCATACATTGTTGCTGTTGTTGGGCACACATCGGGGCACACATTGTTGTTGTTGTTGGGCATACATTGTTGCTGTTGGTGGGCACACATCGGGGTACACATTGTTGTTGTTGTTGGGCATACATCGGGGCACGCCTTGTTGTTGTTGTTGGGCACACATTGTTGTTGTTGTTGGGCACACATCGGGGCACACATTGTTGTTGTTGTTGGGCATACATCGGGGCACACCTTGTTGTTGTTGTTGGGCACACATTGTTGTTGTTGTTGGGCATACATCGGGGCACACCTTGTTGTTGTTGTTGGGCACACATCGGGGCACACCTTGTTGTTGTTGTTGGGCATACATCGGGGCACGCCTTGTTGTTGTTGTTGGGCACACATCGGGGCACACATTGTTGTTGTTGTTGGGCACACATCGGGGCACACCTTGTTGTTGTTGTTGGGCATCCATCGGGGCACGCCTTGTTGTTGTTGTTGGGCACGCCTTGTTGTTGTTGTTGGGCATACATCGGGGCACACATTGTTGTTGTTGTTGGGCATACATCGGGGCACACCTTGTTGTTGTTGTTGGGCACACATCGGGGCACACATTGTTGTTGTTGTTGGGCATACATCGGGGCACACCTTGTTGTTGTTGTTGTTGTTGGGCACACATCGGTGGCACACCTTGTTGTTGTTGTTGGGCATACATCGGGGCACACATTGTTGTTGTTGTTGGGCATACATCGGGGCACACCTTGTTGTTGTTGTTGTTGGGCACACATCGGGGCACGCCTTGTTGTTGTTGTTGGGCACACATCGGGGCACACCTTCTTGTTGTTGTTGTTGGGCACACATCGGGGCACACCTTGTTGTTGTTGTTGGGCACACATCGGGGCACACCTTGTTGTTGTTGTTTGGCACATATCGGGGCACGCCTTGTTGTTGTTGTTGGGCACACATCGGGGCACACCTTGTTGTTGTTGTTGGGCACACATCGGGGCACGCCTTGTTGTTGTTGTTGGGCACACCATGTTGTTGTTGTTGGGCACACATCGGGGCACGCCTTGTTGTTGTTGTTGGGCACACATCGGGGCACACCTTGTTGTAGAGCACACATCGGGGCACGCATTGTTGTTGGTGGGCACACATCGGGGCACGCCTTGTTGTTGTTGTTGGGCACATATCGGGGCATGCAGTGTTGTTGATTGCTGCTGCTGTTGTTGTTTTTCCTGTTGGGCACATATCAGGGCAGGTGTCGTTGTTGTTGTTGTTATTGCTGGACACACGCGGTGTTGTTGTTGTTGGGCACAAATACTCCTGGATCTAGACAAGCACGTGCCCTTAATGCAGTGGATATCGACACATTCCTCTTCCGCTCATTATATACTCAAAATATCACAACGCCCGGCCTCATTTTCGTATTCGCAACCAGGCATCTGTCATTTACTGTCATTTACTGCCAATATAGTACCTTGCGGTGTATGGCAAAGGGGTCTTTGAGCCTGAGGAATAAAGGTCGCCTGGCTAGTGCAGTCGCCGCGAAATGTGCAGGTTAGGATTTTCTATTTGCCCCCGACAGAAAAAAATCCGACACCTTACTGAGGGATCGAACCCGGGCCTCCCGAATGAGAGTCCGGAGTTCTAGCCTCTCGGCCAGCCGCTCCTCTCACAAGCATCACATCTACTATATAACAATATTTTAGCTGTTGTAGTGGTACTAGCAGCAGTAGCAGTAGCAGTAGCAGCAGCAGCAGTAGTAGTAGTAGTAGTAGTAGTAGTAGTAGTAGTAGTAGTAGTAGTAGTAGTAGTAGTAGTAGTAGTAGTAGTAGAGGCATCAACAGCAGTAATATTAATTGTAGTACGAGGGCGAGTCAATAAGTAAGTCACACAGTTCTGTGGGATGGCAGGCAAATGTAGTTGGTGTTTTCTACATACGTCATTAGGTGACAGCAACATAGAACTTTATATTGCCGTTCGTCAGGTGGTGCTAGGTGTCTCATGCGCATGTGCAGCGCATAAACAAAATGGCGACTGTACTTACGAAGTGTACAACCAAAGAGCAGCCCGCTTTTGTGCATTTTTTGTGGGCAAAAGGACTGCCTGCAAAGGACATTCATAAGGAAATACTTCCTGTTTATGCTGACAAATGTTTGTCCCGTAAAGGGGTGGATAGTTGGGTAGAAAATTTTTGTCAAGAACGTGAATGACGCCGAAGTTGAATGTGAAGTGACAACGTGGTTTAGAAAACAGAGCACGCAGTTCTATGCAGCCGGTTTGGGAGGACTGATAAAACGATGGGATAAGTACATCAATGTTGGTGGCAATTATGTTGAGAAATAAAGGGACAATG
>JACEFZ010025547.1:0-57500 GCA_014155875.1 Cepaea nemoralis | reverse complement strand
GATGTGTGCCCAACAACAACAACGTGTGCCTCGATGTGTGCCCAACAACAACAACGTGTGCCTCGATGTGTGCCCAACAACACCAACAATGTGTGTCCAACAACAACAACAACAACAACAACAACAACAACGTGTGACCCGATGTGTGCCCAACAATAATAACAACAACAACAACAACAATACCAACAGCAACAACAACAACACCAACGTGTGCCCTAATGTGTGCCCAACAACAACAACAACGTGTGCCGCGATGTGTGCCCAACAACAACAAAAACGTGTGCCCCGATGTGTGCCCAACAACAACAACGTGTGCCCAACAACAACAACAACGTGTGCCCCGATGTGTGCCCAACAACAACAACGTGTGTCCCGATGTGTGCCAAACAACAACAACAACAACAACAACGTGTGTCACGATGTGTGCCCGACAACACCAACAACAACAACGTGTGCCCCGATGTGTGCCCAACAACAACAAATCCAACAACAACAACGTGTGTCCCGATGTGTGTCCAACAACAACAACAACAACAACAACAACAACAACAACGTGTCCCCCGATGTGTGAACAACAATAAAAACAACAACAACAATGAGTGCCCCGATGTGTGCCCTACAACAACAACAACGTGTGCCCCGATGTGTGCCCAACAACAACAACGTGTGCCCCGATGTGTGCCCAACAACAACAACAACAACAACAACAACAACAACGTGTGCCCCGATGTGCGCCCAACAACAACAACAACAACAACAACGCGTGCCGCGATTGTGCCCAACAACAACAACAATAACAATAACAACAACAACACCAAAAACATTACCAACAACAACAACAACGTGTGCCCCGATGTGTGCCCAACAACAACAACGTGTGCCTCGATGTGTGCCCAACAACACCAACAATGTGTGTCCAACAAAAACAACAACAACAACAACAACAAAGTGTGTCCCGATGTGTGCCCAACAACAACAACAACAACAAAACAACAACAACAACAACAACAACGTGTGCCCTAATGTGTGAACAACAACAACAACGACAACAACGTGTGCCGCGATGTGTGCCCAACAACAACAAAAACGTGTGCCCCGATGTGTGCCCAACAACATCAACAACGTGTGTCCCGATGTGTGCCAAACAACAACAACAACAACGTGTGCCCCGATGTGTGCCCAACAACAACAACAACAACAACGTGTGCCCTGATGTGTGCCCAACAACAACAACAACAACAACGTGTGTCCCGATGTGTGCCCAACAACAATAACACCAACAACAACAACGTGTGCACCGATGTGTGAACAACAACAACAACAACAACAACAACGTGTGCCCCGATGTGTGTCCAACAACAACAACGTGTGCCCTGATGTGTGCCCAACAATAACAACAACGTGTGCCCTGATGTGTGCCCAACAATAACAACAACGTGTGCCCCGATGTGTGCCGAACAACAACAACGCATGTCTCGATGTGTGCCCAACAAAAGCAACAACAACAACAACAACAACAACAAAGTGTGCCCCGATGTGTGCCCAACAACAACAACAACAACCTGTGCCCCGATGTGTGCCCAACAACAACATAAACAACGTATGTCCCGATGTGTGCCTACCAACAACAACAACAACAACAACAACAACAACAACAACAACAACAACAACAACAACAACAACAACAACAACAATGTGTGCCCCGATGTGTGCCTACTGTCAGAGTCCTAACTACTGGTTCCGTCTAGCCCACTGGACTTGGACAGGCAAGTTACAACATCCACGACACATCTACTAATAACACATGAATGCAATCGGAAACTGGCAGGAGCTATCTCCTGAACAATCATTTATTACAATATATATTACAGGCTGACAACATAGTCGCACTTCACGCTCAAACAATCGTTCACCACCAACAGCCACGCGCTAGCTCACAATGGCGATCTTTACACTGTCGCCCGCATGATCATTCACAATCACAACTTCACATCATCCCGCACATATCACTGTTAGTACATTCCTCGAATATCACTACACAACGTTCATCTCCATCTATCCGTCACAACCACTATCGTTCTATCGTTCTAGCGTTCTCTAGATCTCCACACGTCCGTCTCTATTCGCTGCCTCACACACACTGCCTCTCTCCTCGTTGACCTTCCCACATCACGTAGCTCGGTTCACGGGCTTCTTGCCTGACCGTCCGCTGGCCAAGCCGTGGTGTCTCTTACTGCCCTTTACCTCAGCTATGCTTACACTGACTCTCGCTTACATACCGACACTTACATTCTTCCTTCCATATACGACCATGACATTCTCCCCCCGCACAACCAATGTGGCACTTACTCTTGGAAATGTGACACATTCTGTTGTTGTTACTCTTGGTTCCTCTTTCTAACCTTGTCAGGGGATTATATGATAATAAGTACGCGCTTGCGTCCCTTTTTGCTCTGATCTTTTCCGAGATTAACTTCCAATATTGTTCTCTCTTTTTCAGTATTGAGGTTTCTTTCAAGGTTTTGTCGTGGTCTGACAAATGTTCTTTTTTTTTTTTTTTTTAAATACGTTTATTTTATACAAAGCAATGTATATTTACAAGGTGCAATGCGTGTTTCTTTGTTTGTGTATATTACAGAGCGTTGCCGTTTGTTAGTGTTATGTCATATGTGTTAATGAAACAAAAACATACATATACAGTTATGATAATGACGTACGCTTTCAGTCATCCCATTCTAACGTGATTGATGGTAATAGTGATGATAATGGTGATGATAATGATGATGATAGTGGTGATGGTAATGGTGGTGATAATGGTGATGATAATGACGGAGACAACAACGACTATGGTGTGGTGATGATTCCTTCCGCTCGTTCATTCTAAACCCATCTTTCTCACACGCTTATAAAACCTTCCACACACAGCACGCGTTCTCTTCCACATCGAAGATATATACATTAAAGGAAATGTTGGTGTCAAGGTCGAAACGGCAAAAGCCGCCCCACGTTTTACACTGCAGGCAGTCTCATGCAAGCTTACTTCCTGTAAGTGGATTCAGTATTATTGCTGAATGACAGCCCTCGACTTAATCGCAAGTGCCCAGGATTTGCTTGTGGTGGGGTGGGTTGATACCAGGAACGCGGTCAACACGGAGGGAGGGAGAGAGAGGGAGTTGGGGAGGGGGAGAGGAGGGGGAGGGATAAAGAGAGAGCGCGCGTAAACAGATTGGAATTTGTTAAGTTGTCCATTGCGAATTCAGCGTATACATAAATATCCCATTCATTATATACAAAAACAGGCTTTTACATTGCGAATACAGCGTATAGTCATTCATGTTTGGGGTGGGGGGGGGAGAAAGAGAGAGAGCGATATAGAGGGAGAGGGGAGAGAGAGAGAGAGAGAGAGAGAGAGAGAGAGAGAGAGAGAGAGAGAGAGAGCTGTTCAGACCGAGGTCAAACTTCGGTCGACAAGACCACTGACTCACAAAGGCCACCGTCCCATTGTTCTGTCTAGATTAGGCTACAGGACTCAGTAACAAAGAAAAGACATTTATTCAGTTATTTGGCGCTTTGTTCCTCAATGATTGGGCTCTCCCATTACATTCTGTTCATATTTCTCGATCGATTGTCTGTGCATTCTCATCTCATAGTTATTGTAGCTATGCTGGTTTAAGGATTCTCCATTGGTTTACGCCTCGAATAAGGCTACAACTTCCTCTTACAGCATTCTTAAATTTTCTCTCTATTCAGACGTGGTTCCCCTCGTCTCTATTTAATGCACACTACTCGATTCTTTATGAGCACGCTATGTCAATGTTGTGGTCATGGTTCGAATATACTTCATGTATGTCATAGTCCCCCTTACCTCATCTTATGTCGGACCGTGAGTTGTTTCCCTTTTTGGGTACACCTCGTTTACTGTTATGGAGAGGTTATATTAATCTCTTTGGTTGGCATCACCCTGTTGGTATGTTCTTTCTTGTTACCATCTTCTGATGTTAATTCTGTACCGCTATTGCTAAGCGTCATTCGTCGGGCTATCCAGCATACGCGAAGGCAAGTTTGGTAACATTCGCGCATTGGGATTGCCAGGCGTTGATTCTCAGCATTACAACTTATTATATTCGCCCCTATACTTACGCTCATATGTACATATCACATTATAACAATACAAAGTATTATAATAATAAAATTAGACATTGGATGTCATACAGTTAACACATCTACAATAAAATATACATCATCGATGCCTTTATGCACGTATAGGAAACTGTTCTTGTCCTGTGAAAGTTATGCACACGTAATTAAATCACTCGTGTTCAATGTTCACTGTGGTGCTGGAGTGTTTGGCATTTCTTCTTTCTCATACGATTATTGACGTCTTCTGTATACCATGATATTGTCTTTCCTTCTGTATAGTGCTTAAGACTGTTCACCAAATTTGGCCAATTTGTAAGTCTGTTCTGTAAAATTGCTGGAATTCACACGTATAAAACACGAATTAATTAAGTTCAGTGGCCTTAATTTTGAGTGTGGCCATGGTGCGTCTGTCTGTGACTGTCTTTGCCATAATTTGCAGGTTGGCATCCGGTTCATTAAACTGATCATCGGAAATGAATGTCTATAGCCTACTTGTGAAGCTGTCGTCGTTGTTAGTCGATTTCAAAAGGTGAATTCTGTAGATACTCGTTTGAAACAAAGTCAATATGGGTATATTTTACTGTTAGATACCTGAAATCACATGTTGAGTCTTACTGTTCTGCCGGTGACACGTTTCACGTTGAAGGACCTTTCATGTTGGTCTATACAATGGAGTGTGCTAGTATCATAGCGCTGGAGTCGTACAGCAGACAAGGCAACTCTGGAGTTACTGGATCTAAGGATATAAAGTGGGTTACGGTTAAAATTTTCCGAAAGGTGGGGATTTTCAAATTTCATGTTGAGATCATTTTGAGTGCTATCTCCAAACCTGCACTCGTACATGTGTGTATACATTCAATAGTTCAAACAATAATAATACACCATGTATAGTTTTGAAATGTAATCGTGCATGTTTGTATGTGTTTCTGCAATTTGTGTATATTTTCCAAAATATGTAGGGTAATTTGTTGCTGATTTTTGTCAGTAATTCCACCGACTGATGATTTATATTGTTCAGCATAAGTATGTGTTTGAGTTGATTTGACATAGAGTTTATCAGTGGTAACAACAAACTTTGGTTCAACAGTAATGATATAAGTAACAAAGTTTGCTGGTTTGTCATGAGTAATATCATCTGTGTTGCGTCATGATGATGTGTGAATAAAACTGTCTGTGAAGACATTTGTTTTGTATTTACAATGAGTAGTGCGAGTATAACCATCCACTGTGTGCACTTGGTTATGTGTGTAGTTAACAGGGAGTACAGGAGGTATAGTATATACCATGATGATTTGTGATCTTTCCTTGCCCTTGTGAAATGCTTGTTTTCTGCACCTTTTTTCTTGTGATGATACACACCAGTTTCTATGTTTTCTTGTCTTGAGATGGTAATCAAGTTGGTATGGTGTGGTACTTTGGTCTGTTCATCATGATGTTGTATGATGAGTGGTGTAGTTAAGGCAGTGCTTGTTGTGGTGTTAACCTTGTTTTCCTGTGTGAGTTTTGGACTCTGTGTAGTCTGTCACATTTAATACATTGCCAATTAATAAATCACAGCATGGATTGTCTAATAAAGCACAAGTTACTCTGCCTGATAGGAAAGGTGATTTTATATTGGCCCATGCCATAGGATATTTCTCTAATGTCCCTGAAACAGTTCTGCAATAGATGTACTCATCTAGGTAGTCTTTAGGATCAGCTAGGGTCTTCCGAAGACCGATAAGACAGGACCCTGTGTCGCGTACACATGTGCATACTGTGTCATTGATGTATCCTTCATGGAATGTTAGTTTTCCTAACGACAGTCTTGAGGTTTTGTTCATTTCCTCACTTTCTTGTTGAGTCTTACCCTCTTTTAATAAGGAATAAGGTAGAGTGATGTTAACAACATTATTGAAATATGGTACAAAGTCTGATGGGTAAAACTCAGCTTGTTCTGAATTTGCAGTGTTTGGTCTTGTTTTCGTCTTTGTGATGTTCACTTTTTTAAAGTTCTTTGCTGAACTGTCTGTTGTAATGTTTATGACTACATTTGCTTTTGCTTTCTGTATTCTTTTTACACCTTCACATTCAAAACGTCTGTGGCCATAAGCCAGGCAAAAATGACATTTTGTTCTATATTTCCTTTGATTTACCTTCCCCAGTTTTTGTGCTATAATAGTATTTAGGTATTCTTGATAAGTGGGATTCTTATCGCATATTCCATTTTCTGTATGTGGAGTGCTACAATGTTTGCACAGTACTGGTTTTGTTTTCTGTGGTTTGTTTTGCCCATCTGTGGCTGTAGATGCCGTTGCTTTCACAGTACTTTTCTGTTGAGTGTTCTTAATCAGGTTCAAACTTTGGTGGTAAATTTTTGATAGGCTCTTTGTTATGTTCTTCTAAATATTTTCCGCATTCGGCTGGAAGTGTTGCTTTTAGTTTTTCTATTAGCAAGAAATTTATTACTCCTTGATTGTCGTCTGAATGTTTAATTACCAATATTAGTTTTCTGAAAGATTCTTCTAATTCCCTTATATACTGTGCGAATGACTTGTCTGTGGCTGGTTTCAAATTTTGTACTTCTACTTTTAGAGTCTCAAAAGAGGTTAGATAGTGTTTTAATATCCTTGTTTTATAATATTCATAGTCTTCGCTTGACATATCTGGTATAATCTCTTCAAGTTTTTTGTAATTTATTGGTACGTATGTTCTGTACCATTTTCCCCAATGAACTTCTTGGATTTTGTAATCTTGCATTTTCTTTTCAAATTTTTGTGTCCAATCATGCATTAAGTCATGGTTTCTATTACAAGCTGCTTTATCCTGTGCCCGTGTACTCTCGAAACATTTTTGCAACTTTCTGTACTGAGTTATGCCCCAAAAGTATGATAGGCATTCCTCCTCTGACATTTTCTGTTAATTAATATTTAAATCTACTAATGATGGTATTTATACAAGAAGATCAAAGAATGCAGATTTGGGTACTTAGCAATCAAAATTAATCAACTTATCTTTCTCTGCTGACTACTCGAACGCTTGATGTACAGGAACGTGATTCTCGTGCTGGTTACCGCTGACCTGATCTGGTTACGTCGGTCGCTTTGTAGAATTGAAACCTGCTGTGGAAAGAAATGATGTTATTTTCGTTCTGACTCTATTAACACATCTTTAATTTACAATTTCTAATATATATTATGCAATAGGTCTTCTTCTTCTTTACAAAAGTAGCGTTCTTTTGTGCGTTTTACCTTGGGAATGTGGTTCATGTGTACTTCTGACACCATTATACCTGTCAGAGTCCTAACTACTGGCTCCGTCTAGCCCACTGGACTTGGACAGGCAAGTTACAACATCCACGACACATCTACTAATAACACATGAATGCAATCGGAAACTGGCAGGAGCTATCTCCTGAACAATCATTTATTACAATATATATTACAGGCTGACAACATGATTGCACTTCACGCTCAAACAATCGTTCACCACCAACAGCCACGCGCTAGCTCACAATGGCGATCTTTACACTGTCGCCCGCATGATCATTCACAATCACAACTTCACATCATCCCGCACATATCACTGTTAGTACATTCCTCGAATATCACTACACAACGTTCATCTCCATCTATCCGTCACAACCACTATCGTTCTATCGTTCTAGCGTTCTCTAGATCTCCACACGTCCGTCTCTATTCGCTGCCTCACACACACTGCCTCTCTCCTCGTTGACCTTCCCACATCACGTAGCTCGGTTCACGGGCTTCTTGCCTGACCGTCCGCTGGCCAAGCCGTGGTGTCTCTTACTGCCCTTTACCTCAGCTATGCTTACACTGACTCTCGCTTACATACCGACACTTACATTCTTCCTTCCATATAAGACCATGACACCTACCACCACCACCACCACCACCACCACCACCAACAACAACAACAACAACAACAACAACAACAACAACAACAGCAACAACTTGTGCCCCGATGTGTGCCCGACAACAACAACAACAACAACGTGTGCCCCGATGTGTGCCCAACAACATCAGCAATAACAACAACAACAACTACAACAACAACAACGTGTTTGCCGATGTGTGCCCATCAACAACAACAACAACAACAACAACAACAACAACAACAACAACAACAACAACAACAACAACAACAACAACGTGTGTCCCGATGTGTGCCCATCAACAACAACGTGTGCCCAACAACAACAACAACAACAACCTGTGCCCCGATGTGTGCCCAACAACAACAACAACAACAACAACAACGTGTGCCCCGATGTGTGCCTAACAACAACAACAACAACAACGTGTTCCCCGATGTGTGTCCAACAACAGCAACAACAATAACGTGTGCCCCGATGTGTGCCCAACAACAACAATGTGTGCCCAACAACAACAACAACAACAACAACAACAACAACAACAACAACAACGTGTGCCCCGATGTGTGCCTAACAACAACAACAACAACAACGTGTTCCCCGATGTGTGTCCAACAACAGCAACAACAATAACGTGTGCCCCGATGTGTGCCCAACAACAACAACAACAACAATGTGTGCCCAACATTAACAAGAACAACAACACCAACAACAACAACATCGTGTGCCCTGATGTGTGCCCAACAACATCAACAATAACAACAACGTGTGCCCTGATGTGTGAACAACAACAAAAACAACAACCACCACCACCATAACAACAACAATGTGTACTTTAATGTGTGCCAAACAACAACAACAACAATGTGTACTTTAATGTGTGCCAAACAACAACGACGACGACGACACATGTCCCAAAGTATGCCCAACAACAATAACAACGCTGCATGCCCCAATTTGTGCCCAACAATAACAAAAATAACATTGCCATATGCCCCAATGTGTGCTCAACAACAACAAAAATAACTCTGAGTGCACCAATGTGTGAACAATAACGTATGCCCAACAACAAGAACAACGCAGCATACCTCAATGTGTGCCCAACAACAACAGCAGCAGCAAAAGCAACAAAACAACAACAACAACGACACATGGCCCAATGTGTGCCCAACAACAACAGCAGCAGCAACAACAAAACAACAACAACAACAATAATAATGCGGGGTGTCCCGATGTGTGAACAATAACGTGTGCCCAACAACAAGAACAACGCAGCATACCCCAATGTGTGCCCAACAACAACAGCAGCAGCAGCAGCAGCAGCAACAGCAACAAAACAACAACAACAACGACGACACATGGCCCAATGTGTGCCCAACAACAACAGCAGCAGCAACAACAAAACAACAACAACAACAATAATAATGCTGGGTGTCCCGATGTGTGAACAATAACGTGTGCCCAACAACAAGAACAACGCAGCATACCCCAATGTGTGCCCAACAACAACAGCAGCAGCAGCAGCAGCAGCAACAGCAACAAAACAACAACAACAACGACGACACATGGCCCAATGTGTGCCCAACAACAACAGCAGCAACAAAACAACAACAACAACAATAATAATGCTGAGTGCCCCGATGTGTGAACAATAACGTATGCCCAACAACAAGATCAACGCAGCATACCCCAATGTGTGCCCAACAACAACAGCAGCAGCAGCAGCAACAAAACAACAACAACAACAACACATGGCCCAATGTGTGCCCAACAACAACAACAGCAGCAGCAGCAGCATTAGCAACAAAACAACAACAACAACGGCACATGGCCCAATGTGTGCCCAGCAACAACAACAACAACAACAAAGCCGCATGCCCCAATTTGGGCCCAATAACAACAAAAATAACATTGCCACATGCCCCAATGTGTGTTCAACAACAACAACAATAATGATGAGTGCCCCGATGTGTGAACAACAACAATAACAACGTGTTCCCCGATGCATGCCCAACAACAAGAACGCCGCTTGCCCGATGTGTGCATAGCAACAACATCAACAACGACGCAGCATGCTCCAATGTGTGCACAACAAAACCAACGCTGCCTACACTCAACAAAAACAATAACAAAAGCTCTGCCCTGCATTCCTCCATGTGTGCCTTTAAAAAAAAAAACGCCCCGATTTGTGTCCAACAACACTGCTGCATGCCGCGAGGTGTGCCCAATAACAACAACGCTACGTGCCCCTATGCCTATGTTTGTCCAACAACAATAACAACAACACTTCTTCGTCTTCTGCGTTCATACGGAGTTTTTATTTTTCGGACGTGATTGCGTTGTGCCTGTTTATAGCAGAGCTGCATTCTTGCGCCGTTAGGCCGACACATCCGACTTCTGCAGGCATTTGTTGACCGGGTAACCTTACCGGGGGTTTCGTAAGACGTTTGACTCTCACTGTTGTGGTGTTATCCCCCATGCCAGCTGGTCCATTTAGAACAGCCGAAGACATAACGGTCAGCCCTCAAGGGAAGGCAGGGGCAGACCATGGGCATTACCCGCCATCCAAGGAGGCTACCATAATTGCAGAGCCGACACATCGCGCTCTGATACTGGGCTCACCCAAGGAATCGTCATGTCCTGCACATGGCTGCTTAGTCTCACTTCTGTATATTGGGCCCACCGTTCACCACAGGCTGTTCCTCCGGAAACCAGAAGAATGCAGTCAGCAGATAACATCCACACGGTGAGTTTTCGATTCCGACTTTCCACGCAATGGATTTGCTGTCCAAGCAATATACCATTTAGTGCCGCTAGGACACATTTTCAACCTCTGATGGCGCCTACATAGTGAGCTTTCGATTAGGACTTACCACGTAATGGATTTGCTATTCAATCAATATTCCATTTCGTGCCTCTAGGTCACTTTTCCTACCTTTGATGACGCCCACATAGTGAGCTTTTGATTAATACTTTCCGCGTAATGGATTTGCTATCCAAGCACTATTCCATTTCATGCCTCTGTGACGCTTTTGTTACCGACATACCTGTAGTATAAAGTGTGGCAGTCTAAGTACTTCTTCATGCACCTTTAGATGTCAACCTGAATGTATTTAAAGTAAGCTGCGGTCAACTTTAGCTTGTCTTCAAAGGAAGCAGGTGTGGGCCAAAATATCTTTCTGTGAACTGCATATATTTGGGCGCTCCTGCAGCAAATGTTTAGCTGTGATTTTTACCAGTTCTACAATTACATTCATCGGTATCTCCTATCTTTAGTTTATTGAACACTTGGTATTTCAGCCTGTTATGTCCTGTGCGGAGTCTGAAGATTGCTACTTATTCTCTTCGGTCGAGTTTTTAATATGCATCATCTTTCTGGTAGCCTGGATGCTTTGATTCCCATTTAGTTCTATAAGTGCTTTTTATAAACCTCTTTACCTAATTATAGGTAATGTCTATGTCAGGCTAGGTAGTCGTCCGCCCTCTTTTGCCAGTCTGTCAGCCTCTTCATTTCCAGGTATACTGCAATGTGATGGGATCCACTGTATTACAACTTTTTTGGATTTCTGACATAGTCCATAGAATGCTGCTCTTAGGTCTACTAGTTCTGGGCTGTTTTTGCTCTTCAGTATTGAGACAGCTGACTTTACATCTATGAAGATAGCTATTTCCTTCTCTTTATTTTCCTCAATCAATAGCATGTCTGCTGCAGTTTTCAAAGCTTCTACCTCTGCTTTGAAGTAACTTGAAAATTTTACAGCTGCCACTGACTGTGTTTTTTTTTGGTTTTTTTTATCACTCCATTTTTTAAATTTAGGAGAATTCCTCCTCCTCCATTTTTTTATTGAATTTTTGGCTCATCCATCTGTATATGCATGGGTCCAATTGCTACTTAGGTAGTGTTCTTTTATGTAGTTGAGGGCGATTTGTCTTCTTTATGTTTCATTCTGATTGTTCTTTTATGTAGTTGAGGGCGATATGTCTTCTTTATGTTTCATTCTGAGTGTTCTTTTTCTCAATACCAGGAATGTTTTCTATCATCTCAGACAGTTGCTGCTGTCTCCAAGTTGGGAACTTGTGTGCATTGTAAATGGGTTTGACTATTGATATGTTAAGAATAGGGTCTGCCTTAATCTTTCGTTTTGCAGTTTCTACAAAGTTTCTACGCTTCAGTCTTCCCTTTCCAAAACCATTAAACCTGTTATACATAGGGTGGTCTGTTAATCTTCTAAATTTTTCTGCTTGTTGTTGGGTTCTACTATCTCTTCTGTCCTGCATTGGTTGTAAACAAGTGATCTTTTCAAGTTCGTTTATAGGCGTTGTCTTCAGACTTCCAGTTATGATCCACATTCCTTGATATTGGACTCTACTTATTTTGTTAAAGTTTGACTTAGCTGCTGTTGCCCAAGCTGCGATGCCATATTCAAGTACTGGCCTCACCCGTCCAGTATATAACTTCTTGAGAACTTCCTCATCTGCTCCCCACGTTGCACCAGCAAGCTTTTTCATGATTGCCATTCTTTGCCTTTCTCTTTTCGATTTTTCTCAACCTGTGTCTTCCATGTCAGGCGACGATAAAAGTTGACTCCTAGATAGTTTGGATTTCTTCATGGCGCAATATTTTTCCATTCAATACAAACTTAGGGTGCTGCTTTTTATTTGAGAGGGAGAACACTGTGCATATTGTTTTCTCCTCACTTATCTTCACAAGCCATTATTGTGACCAGTCCTCTAGCGCTAATAAGGCTTGCTGTATTCTGCTGTTAGCTGCTGCTTCAGATGTCCATATGGCTAGGTCGTCTGCAAAGGAGGATGTGTGTACCCTGGCTGGAATATTTTTCGTGATGTAATTCATATATGCTAGGAATAATGTTGATGAAAGAACTCCTCCTTGGGGGACACCTTGCTCCAACAGCATCATTTTGCTGGTTTGTCCTTGCGCTTTTGTCCTGTCAGTTCTGTTCTCAAGGTAGTGGCTGATCCATTTGTACTTTTTCCCACAAACATGCATTTTTTTTTTTTTTTTTTTTTGCAGTTTTACTTTCAATCCTTCCTTCCATACTTTATCAAATGCTTTTTCTAAATCTGTTCAGACCGCTAGTGTGTGCTTTTTCTCTTGAAAGGCATCCTCTATTTTCTGAGCTATATAGGTTATTTGATCTTCAGTGGATCTGTACTTTCTGAATCCTGCTTGGTGTGGTGTTAAGAGTTGGTTTTCTTCCAGATGCCATGTTAGCCTGCCATTGATAATGCGTTCCATTAATTTTTCTACACAGCTAAGTAGACTAACAGGTCGATAGCTATTTGGTTCTTCCAGGTCTTTTTCTTTCTGTGGGACTGGCATTAGTATAGCTTCCTTCCATGCCTATGGGACTGCTCCTCTCTTCCAGCTGTAATTTAGAACTGCTAATAGTTACTTATTTGACTTAGTGCCTAGTCCTATTAGCATTTAATTTGTGATTCCATCCTTTCCTGGTGATTTCTACTTTTTTAGGGTATTCACTGCCTGCTCAATTTCTTCCATTGTTAGATTTGCCATCATATATTCTGCTGATGTCTCTGTATTACTATGATGTGTCTATCTTTGATTGCTTTCTTCTGTTCGGATGTATTATCAATGTGATTTGCACTAGTATAGTGTTCCATTAGTGCATTTGCAGCCTTTTTTTTTCTGTAAGCAAGGCATTTCCTTGTTTAATTGTTATTTGTTTGTTTCTAGGTCCTTCATTGTTCATGGCTTTCACTAGTTTCCATAGTTTGTCTCCATCTCTGTCAAAGTTCAGGTTTTCTGCTTTTTCCATCCAACCATCTCTTGTTGTTTGATTTACTGTTCTTTTGTATTTCGCTGAGATGGCTTTGAGAGAGATGTTCGCGTCAGTTGTTTGTTCTCTCTTTGCTGTCTTCCTGGCATCTTCAACTTTATCCTCCAAAATTTGTAGTTCTTCAGTCCAGTATGGTTTGTAATTTTTCCTCACTCCTCTTGGAATAGACTCGGCCGCCTGTATTATTGCTTTGTTTAGGATTTCCACCATTTACTTCATGTTGCCATATCGTGTATTTATGTTTTCACAATATTTGTCTGTTAGTATGAAAAATCGGTCCCAATATGCTCGTTTGTAATTCCAGTGAGGCAAAGGATTTTGCTCCTGTGGAACATACTCCATATTCATTACAAGCTTGATTGGTCTGTGGTCACTACCTGCTGATTGGTCAAGCACATGGCAATCGATTTTGTGGAGGATGTCTCCTGTGCAGAAATCTAAGTCTGGAGTATAAGCTCGGTGTGTCATCTGCTTTGTTCAGGTCCTTCCCATATCGTTCATTTCTGTTTCTAATTCTTTTCTCCCGGGTCTTTAGATCATAGATCGTTCTTTTCTCTTGTGGATTCCAGACCAAGGCTTTTCTAGTTAAACTATTCTCGGGTTTTTCTCAATGTACGGCCTTTCCAGCGCCAGCATCTTTTCTTCACCTCTTGGTTCAGTGGTACAGGGTGAATTTTTAATGACTGGGATTTTTGAAAATATTTCCATTCCAAGTTTTGTAATTACCGTTTATGTTGCTTAAACTCCACAGAGTGTGAATACAAAATTTGGAACGGCAATATTTTCAAAAACCCCACAGTCATTAAAAATACACCCTATATTTGTCTAGTTCTTTCCATGAGCTCCACAGTGGTCATTTTGTCCTATCATTTTATCCCTTCTAGTTTACGCAGGCACCAATTAGTGAATGATAGTAGTTTATTTGTTATCGCCTTCGGTGTTCTCCACGTTTCTGATCCGCACAGCAGTGTTGATTTAACGATAGAATTGACTACAGTACAACCTCAGTATTTGTCAATAATCCGTCCGAAAACATCTGCAAAATCCAAAACCGACGGAAACCGAAGACATTTTTTTTCCATATGAATCAATGTCAATTCAATTATTCTAGAAACTCCAAAATACACACCAAAAACACATTTTATAGAGAATAAATATGGTGTTTAATACTATTTTTTGGCCCCAGACTTATCCGAAATCGCGCCTTCACCGTTCTTAATAACACCGTGTATGCCAGTGCACATCTTAAATTATTCAAACCATCCTCTGCTGGCCATAAAATTACTTAGTACACTAGCACTCGCCACAGGCATTTTCTTAATGAGATCGGCATACAAAAGTTTGGCCTTTTTGCATATGATTGCGTCCAAAACAAAATCGCAATCTAACTGGTTTTGATTTATCCAAATTAACAATAACTGTTCACCATCTTCAATTGTTTGCTATCTCTGTTTCATTAGCACATTCACGCCCTTTGCTACGTTAGCCTCCTCTATTGTTTCCTTTTTCGCCACAATGGAACTTATCGTGGATGACGACTTCCTGTTCATGTGCCCGATTTCAGCAATCTTAATGTCGCTTTTGTATTTTATTATAATGAGCAGTAGAATGCATGGATCCCTTTGCTTTTGCAACATTAGTGGCGAGGTCATGTGGTCACGCTGACGAAATCTGATCAATCAGGTGCCGTCTCCGCAATGAAGGTTGGCTGCAATGGATCTCTAACACTGTCTGTCTCTTGCCTTGACTGTACATTCTGACAGACTGATGTTCGTCCATCTCTTGATGTTATCTTCCCACTTGTATCGTTGTCTTGCTTGCCCTCAACCTTGCCTTCCAGTATGTTTTTTATAAGAGTATCATGTCTTTTAACGTGGCCAAAATATTTCACTTGTCTCCTCTTTATTTCTTTCCTCAACTCTCTCTTCATTCCCAGTTTTTCTAGGACCTCTGCATTTGAGTGTTTTTGTTTCCATGAAATACGACCTATTCGTCTGTATATCCACATCTTCAGGGCTTCTATGCGACTTTCTAGTTGCTTGTTCAATGTCCAGGCTTCCGAGCCATACAGTAGAGTTGAATATACGTAGCATTTGACAATTTTCATTTTTAATGCGAAATTTGAGGCAACCGGCGAATACCGAGACAAATTTTGTTTTTGGAAAAATATAATAAAAACCGAAACCGACGATAACCGAAGGCAAAGAAAACCGAGGTTTTACTGTGTTCTCAGAGATTGTGCTAGGCTTAATTTCTTTTGACTTCCACAAATTTCTCAGTGTTATAAAACCTCCGCTAACCTTCTGTATTCTAATTCAAACTTTCTAAACTAATTCTAATTCAAACTTTCTAAACTAATTCTAATTCAAACTTTCTAAACTAATTCTAATTCAAACTCAAAATTCAAAATCTTTATGTGCTCCATCCTCTTGTTTACATTACTACTTAAGTATATGTCTCTCTCTCTCTCCCTCTCTCTCTCTCTCTCTCTCTCTACTCTCTCTCTCTACTCTCTCTCTCTACTCTCTCTACTCTCTCGCTCTACTCTCTCGCTCTACTCTCTCTCTCTCTCTCTACTCTCTCTACTCTCTCTCTCTACTCTCTCTCTCTCTCTACTCTCTCTCTCTCTACTCTCTCTCTCTCTACTCTCTCTCTCTCTCTCTCTCTCTCTCTCTCTCTCTCTCTAGGCCTGCCTAGTTTACACGATTAAGTGCCTTGGGCTGATTAATAGGCTTAAGCGATTTCCCGCATCTGCCATGAGCCGACATGTTGCCATCGCGTTATAATATAACGTTTCTGCCACCATATTAACTTGTAAGTCATAACTTTGGGTTGCACCCCCTACAATCCATGTTTGGTAGTCAGATCGTACACTTTGTTCGGGACAGCGTCTGTTAATCCAGAGGAACGGTAACACCAATATATCTGGAACAAGACAGGCTGCAGGATCAGGAGAAGAAGGAGGAGGAGGGGGAGGAGGAGGAGGCGAAGCAGAAGAAGAAGAACGGAAGGGCGGATGAACGAACGAATGAACTTTATTTTCAAAGGGTCACGAATTGGGCACGCAGGCCCGTCTTACATTCGGCCCTTCCAAACATTCATCTTTCGTACATCAGTTAACTATTTCGCATGTTACACTCGCAAAGGAATAAAAACATTGTCTAATGAATGTTATGAGTATAAACAATGCATATTACCATGTTATGAAACAGGCAGGTAGCAAGACACACATACACAGCACGTGCATAAACACATACATACATACCTACATACATACTTATCATCATTTACGCAAACTCTATGCACCCACTCAATAAGTCACAAAAAGCACACCCCATCGCATACACATATGCTCACTCACAATCACTAACTCACTAACAAAAGTTTACTGGTACATACCCACTTTCTCTCTCTCTCTCTCTCTCTCTCTCTCTCTCTCTCTCTCTCTCTCTCTCTCTCTCTCTCTCTCTCTCTCTCTCTCTCTCTCCCCTCTCCCTCCCCCTCTCTCTCTCCCCCTTTCTCTCTCACTCTCACGCCCACATACATATTCAATCATACTTAACACCAGGCTCGTATACAAACATGCCTTCACACAGTCACTCAAACTAATAACCATAAACTCCCACACTTTCGGACACGTACATTGTCAACTGTCATGAGCATCCACACAAAAATGGGAAAACAAATATATTATACATAAACATTGTGTAACGTAAAGTATGTTAATGCAATTTAATAAGATAATGCTACCTAAAACTGATATAGACATAATCAAGTAAATAATGCAAAATGTGAAAATCAGGTGACAGTAAACATGGTAATATGAAAGATGAGGATACACAAAAAATATGGAATAGCATGTGACATATATACGTTCAACTCATTTTTCTCACTCACTCACTCACACATACACCCACACCCACACACATAGGCACCTGCATAACCCCCACCCCAGCCACACACACCCCCACCCACCCACCCACCCACCCACACACCAACCAACATAATCACACCCACACAATCAAACACCCACACCCACCTACCCACACATCAGCGCACACACCTACCATTATCCACCCACACACAGACACACCAACCCACACCCATATAACGCCAACACACACATACACAACCCTTACCCACCCACACAGACACACCTACCCACACCCACATAACACACTCTCACCCACCCTTACCCACCCACACAAACACACCTACCCACATACACACAAACACACACGTTAAATTCTCTTTTCTCAGTCACACTTACACACACACACACACTCCCACCCATCCACGCACACTCACCGCCCTACTCACGCCCACATCACACCTACACTCATCCACCCACTTACATCCACCTACAAACACACCTCCACCCACATACCCACACGCGCGCACCCACCAACACACGCACATCTACCCACGCACGCACACCCACCCACACGCAAACCCACACCCCACCTCCAAAGTTTTAATATTGCACATGTGAAAATCATGATACTATGAAAGTTGTGGATACAAAAAACATGGAATAGCACTGGGCATTTATGCGTTCAACTCTCTTTTCTCATCCACATCCACCCACCTACGCAGACACACCCACATAATCCCACCCCATTTCCACCCACACCCTCCCACAGATACAAACCCACATTCACCCACCCACACCCATCTTCACACCTACACCTACCCATACACTCACCAACACCCAAACACAATCACACACACCCCACATCCCAACCACACACCCCCACCCGCCCACACGCACTTTCCCTCCCATCCACAGACAATTCTACTCACACCCACACTCATGTTCAGCTATCTTTTCTCACACACACACTCACACACACACACACCACCCACACAAACACACACCACCCACACAAACACACCCACACTCAGACACGTTCAACTCTTTTTTTCTCACTCAAGCTCACACACCCACCTCCCGACCCTCCCCCCACACACACACACCTACACCCACCCACCCCTTTACCCACTGACAAACACACCCCACCCACAGCCACTGACCTACACCCATTCACCTACCTACGCACACACAGACACTCCACCCACATCCACATACACACCCTACATTTTTACGCGTCGAGACTGAGTCACAGTAATTTATATTTTTTTTTCGATTGCACGCTTTTGGACTCGAGCGTCGCCCAATCTAGTCTTATTTTTGAGTGTGATCAAGCTTTCCGTATTACCAGTGTCCATCGCCATCAGACAACAGACTTCGATTTCTGAGATACTTGTGAGTTACGTCTCCAAGTCAAGGGCAAGAAATCTTTTTTGTTTTGTTTTTGCGCAGCTCGCTTTGAACCTAAACGTACTCCATACAAGCTTATATTTGTTGTGTTGAACTGAATTTTGCTTGGGATTAGCTTTACCTATTAACAGTGTCCCCCGCCACCAGCACACTACACGTTTAAAAGCGAGCATTCTGATCCATTCGGTAATGCTGAGGACCCCCCCCCCTCCCCCTCCCCCCTTTCCACCTACGATAATGACAGACAATCAGCATCGGCGCCTTGCACTCCCTGCATGGAGGGTTGACCAGCTTGCTCGGCTTGAGTGTGTTACTTGCCTGCATGGATGGAAAGCAAATGATAACCACACCCCAGTTCTTCATGGCGCACAAAAGGTTCCCCCCCCCCCCCCCCCCCACCCTCTCTCTTGGGCTCACTTACAAGGGAGTGCACTGCCGTGATTTTGCGCGAGGGTTAGCTTTTCCTATTACCATTTTCTCCCACCATCAGGCGAAACCTCTCCGACTTATGTAATTTACGTCCTCAGGCCAAGGTCGAGAGGTCAACATTTAAGTGCGAATGATCGAGCGGCGTTTGGAACTAACCCGCTACGCCGCGGGCAGAAGAGAAAGTTTAGGCGCGTTAAACATCTCAGCCACGTCGACCCTCATACAAGAGTGATCAATTAGAGTCGACGGGGTTCTAAGTGTAACAACAACAACGATGATAATAACGTTAACAACAATAATAACAACATCAACATTTTGCCTGTATTTCGGCGATATATAAGCCCACGACAGAAGTCGCTTAAGACGATTAATCATCCCATGGAACTTAATCAGTTAATCTATTCACTTGGAAACAAGAAGACACACAACAAACAATTTGTTGCGTATCCCTTACGGGACGTTGCAGTCAACACCAGCATTTTTAGCTGCTGTTGATGTACTAGACAGTGTTACGTTCAGTAGTTTGCCAATGCTTTCTGAAAGACCGGCTCCCATACCAGCACGTTATAACACAACGCGACACGGTCTAACAAGAAGACAGAACAAACAAATTAATCCTGCCAAATATGAAGACATTCACAGAAAAGTCGGGATATTATGTAAGAAGGCAAAAGAAGCATGGCTCGGGGAAAACTTCATAGAAATTGAAAAACAACACCACAGTAAAAATACCAAACTAATGCACAAAAGAATTCAGGAGCTTACTAATCAAAGAACACATACACCAGCAGGCTACCTAACCACAAAAGATGGAAAAATCATAATAGAAAAAGATCAGATTTTACATGTATGGTCAGATTGTGTGAAACACCTTTCTGATGATAACAGGGAAGCACAGTATAATATTCAAAATAATAATGAAGGATCATCAATTTTGAAGATGGAGTTTCAGGTTGCTCTTAACCATATGAAATCTGGTAAGACCCCCCGGTTCAGACAGCATCACAAGATAAATTATTAATGCTTTAGAAGAATATGGAACAGATAAAGTTATCAGACTGCTGAATACAATACTGGAAATATCCATCAATCCATCATGTGCCATGCCGATAAGCGTGGGCGGTCATGTTCTGCCATCTCACTCGATCACCAGAGTCGTGGATCAGCTCCGTGTTTCTGTCTCGATCATGCCACGTGGCCAAGCCATCCAGGCATTTACTTCTCGGTGTCCCCCTTTGTCTCTTCCCTTCGACCTTACCAGTTGTCACCAAGGTCTCCAAGTCATTTCTTCTCATAACATGCCAAAAAAATTTTGACTGATTAATGACTCTAATCAGTTTACGATCTTCATTTGTTTCTTGAAAGACTTGTTCATTAGTTTTTCTGTCTGTCCGTGGTCTGTCTGTCCGTGGTCTGTCTGTCATTAGTTTTTCTGTCTTTGCATTTTCCTCAGAAACCACATTTCCACAGCCATCAGATGTTTTTCAGCTTGTCTGCTTATAGTTATTGTCCACGCTTCACATCTATACAATAGTATAGGTTCTATGTAGCACTTCAACACTCTTTTTCTCGTTTCATTTTAACGAACCCGCTATTGTGAAATAAAGTGACCTTAGCACTGATAATGTACAATCGAACAAATATATTTCAGACTTTGAATTTTTTTTAAAAATGGCTGGGCTCCTCCGGGATTTGAACCCGTGACCTCTCGCACCCTAAGCGAAAAATCATACTCCTAGACCAACGAGCCGATGTGAGGTAATCTAGGAATAGCCACAAACGGCAATTATCTTTATTTCACATGCGTTCTCTTGCATTGAACTATATGACAGTAAATGTTGCAACTGAATACTGTCCTCTTGAAAAGAGAGAAAGAGGAAGGCCAAGGAGAAGATGGGTGCAGGATGTGGTGGATGATCTCCAGATGGATGCATCAGACGCGTAACATCTTGCTTATGTATGGCCGAGAGGTTTTCTGGAATATTGTTAATCATTGTTATTATTATGGGAGCGAGGTTCTGCAATGAACATGCTACTGAATGAATGAAATCATGAATGATTACTGTCCTGACAGCTGATAGGTACTGCTGAATAAATCAACTTGCAAGAAAGAGGGTTAAAGTGCATTATTGTACCTATACTATTGTTTGCTGCATGTAAATAACCGGAATTCGGAAGAGTGCCGAGATCCTGCTTTGATTGGGATAGTTGAAAGAGGATGTCTCCTATGACGCTTATCCACGTCATTGAGATCAGCGGCTCGTTGGTCTAGGGGTATGATTCTCGCTTTGGGTGCGAGAGGTCCCGGATTCAAATATCGGACGAGCCCGAATGTTTTGTTTTATAATTTTTAAAAAATGTAAATGTTGCGATATGCAGAGTTCTACAGCATGCTAGGCACGAGTGTGTTACTTGCCTGCGTAGAAACCAAGTTATTACCGCACCCCCCCCCCCTCACTTTGAACTCGAGCCTAGTGCACTGGAGTGATATCGTGTGTGGATTATCCTTCACCAGTCTCCTCCACCATCAGGCGAACCCTCTCCGATTTCTGTAATTTACGTCCTCAAGTCAAGATCGAGAAGTCAACATTTATGTGCCAATGACGTTGCGGCGTGTGGTACTAACCCACTACACTGCGGTCACAAGCAACAGTTTAGACGTGTTAAACATGTCAGCCACGCCGACCTTCATACATGTCAGCGACTCGTGCGCTGCAGATTCTCAGGACTCCCCTACTTTCGCACCGCACGAAATAACAACTCGTGACATTTGCGAAAGGAATGCAATTTATTCAGAGCCGACATTTGAATGGCTCTACGAGCGTTATACTTCATCATCATTATACAACATGAATGCAATGAAGTGATGAGAAATGATGCTAGTATTCACAATCTAAATGAACAGCCCTATGTTTGCCTATTGCCTAGAAACTATAGCATTTGTCAAGGATACGTCTGCTCTCTACCGTCTCCAGTCAGGTCTGTCCACACGCTACACATTGCGTGGACAAGCACGGACACTGTCCCCTCCGTGCAGTAGCTATTATTGCGTGCATGGTCTCGCAAGCACGCTGGCTTGTGAGTTAAAGTAACCGGGCATTTCACGGTTACTCGCAAGGACAAGCTTCCCAATGGCTTGGGGAAAGCCCTCGCTCAGTTGTACGCATTGGCCCCTGGTCTGACACAAATGTGTCTCCTTGTGAGGCTATTTATAGTGCTTGGTGTCTCTCCTGTCTGGTGTCTCCCTACTAGACTAGTGTTAACTCCTATCG
The DNA here is from genome assembly GCA_014155875.1 of Cepaea nemoralis. Classification (NCBI taxonomy): domain Eukaryota; kingdom Metazoa; phylum Mollusca; class Gastropoda; order Stylommatophora; family Helicidae; genus Cepaea; species Cepaea nemoralis. The sequence continues at coordinate 34,682 of JACEFZ010025547.1, read as the reverse complement.
CCTCTATAAGGCCTTATTGGAGATCTTGACAGGGTCCCCTCCTCTCTGTGAAGTGTTACTTCCCTTTAACTCATGTTTGTAACACTTCTGGTCACAAAGAAAAATTGGTTGCTCCAATTTTGTCAGATATCCAATAAGTTATAACTTTCTAGTTTGGGGATAGAACAACTGTCTTCTTCCTTCATTCACAGTGCTCTATCTTTTCACCTGGCTAATTAAGTAGCCTATGTATCAGTATAGTTGGCTCTATAGATATCTTTGGGAATTTGTTTTGGACCGGAACCGTTGTCTTCTGACTTATGTCCTGGCTTCCGTCGTTTGACCCTATGTCTTTTGACTTTCACCTATTGACTTCTGTCTTGACCTGTCCTCAAATTGCCCGAAATGACAACACACATACAAGTTGACTCTATTATGAGTACAACACATGAGCACAAAGTGTTCATGTTCCCATTAATATCCCCTCCAACACTTATACACACAGTTCTACTTTTCACCTTCTCGCTTCCGCTTGTGAAAAGCTATATTCACTGTTACATTAAGGTTTCTAAGAAGTTATTGTGTCCCCTGAATTTAAAGTTGTCGTTCTTTTAAATGAATGGTGTGTGCAACTTTTATGTGTTTGTTTTCCTGTTTGTTTGCGTGTTTTCTAATACACTACAGTGTACTTAACTCTCTAACATGTGTATGCGTTAGTGTACTAAATGTGTGTGTTCCTTCGAGCGCCGCAAATCGGTTTATTGTGGTTACAACCGTTCGTTGTTTTTATTTGTGACCACAATTCCGCTTTCTGAAGCTCAAAGTACGTTCCCTATCTACTCTATTAAAGTATGGCAGTAACACACATAAAAACTCGACACCACATTGGCTACACAGATGACACAGACAAGTCAAAATAAGACGTTTCCAGCGGTGGAAAAATTTTCCCGCTGTCTTTCTCTCTCGCTCTCTTTTTTCAATGTTTACTAATTTTGACATTCTCTCCTCGTATTTATTCTTCTTGCATACATCTTTCATTCACTTTTATACTCTTCTTTCACTCACACATTCTCTCGTTATTAAAATATGTTTCATAGCATTAAATACATGAACATTACATATATACAATCAACGATTGGCTGAATTATAACAGTAATCACGCCAAATGACTGTGCGTTTTGTTTGCACGCATCATATCTATACATAATATACATAATTATGAGGATGGTCTGTTACCGATCCTGTAGTAGTAACTCACATAGTTTTGGTGTGCTGACCTAAATTACCCTCAAGGGATATAATCTAATAAATACTTTCATTAAAGCGAATTGGGTTAATTACCTTAAAGTGTTATTTGTGAAAAAGATGATATTAATTCCTAAATGGTTGGGTTAGTTTGGAAATGATATTTTAGATAAATGAATTTATACATGATTATGATTACATGGTACCAAACTAATATAATATCTAACAATCGTATTTCTATAATTGGTGTTCTATTAAATGGGTTATTAAGTAAATGATGGTGATTTCTAACTAACAAATAAGAAAGTAAAGTTATATATGCATTTAAACAATTTGCAAATGAATCATTAATAGAAAAATGAAGTTATAGGTACTGTTAATAAAATAATAATATACATATATCACAGTTACATTTCTATATCTAATTACACTAAATCGACGTCCTCCTTTGCGTTGTGAAGATGGAGCAATACTCTTTGTAGACTATTATAACATAGTTCACTCTGGCAATGTCTTTTATGCTCTCCTTAAAGGATAGTGTATAAATATAGTTTCCTACTACGTTATGTAGGTTCATAGCTAACACTTGAATGTTCTTCTAGCTTATGTGTGTGTCAGCGCATGTTATTTCTGCGTCTGTTCGTTACACTTCTCATAACACTGTTATTTTCACACAGGTTACCTATTTGGCGATGATAACGCACTTCCAATGTGTCTTAATCACCACATACGGCACTGAGTTATCTAACATTACAGTGTCACTGTTTCTGGTGGTGTGTGGTCGATCCTTTCCTGCAAATCAGGTATTTCAATGGATGATGGACGACTCAAAATGTCTGCAACCGTATTTAATCTTCCTTTTAAGTGCTGGATGGTAAACGTGTAATTTTGGAGAATCAAAGCCCACCTGTAAATTCTGTTATTGCTAGGAAGTCCAGACTGCATCACAGACAACGGAGAGTTATCGGATTCGATCACAAACTGTGCTCCTGCCAAAAATCTATGGAATTTCCTCACGCAATAGATCAAACTGAGGCCCTCCAATTCTGATGCTGAGTATTTTGATTCAGCAGGGGTAATCTTGCGACTTACGTACATTACGGGGTGGAACGTCCCGTCGTAGAACTGTCCTAGTATCCCAGATATGGATATGGCACTCGCATCTGTGCATAAGAAGTAAGTGAGTTTTGGATTAGGCATACGAAGGATAGGTGGAACGCTGAAAAGATGTTTCAATTTTGATAACGCACTAATTAATCTTGCATCTTTTACAGATAACTTAGCCGAAGCTTTTAAGATGTTAAAAAACACTGGTGATTTCTGCCAGATTTGGAATGAATTTACTATAGTAGTTTACCAGACCCAGTAAACTTCGGACCTGTTTCTTGGTCGTTGGCATTGTCAAATTCAGAATCTTAGTGACGATTCTGTCATCAGTTTTTAATTGGCCCCTGCAGATGGTATGACCCAGGAAGTCAATTTGTTCCATGCCCAACTCTACTTTGGACGGCTTCGCTGTGAGCCCAAATACTCGCAACCTGTCGAAAACTTGTCGAAGTTTCAGTAAGTGTGTTGTCCAGTCTTCCGTATGAATGCATATGTCATCTATATAAGTTGAAATACTGGTCGCAGTCGCGTCTAACGTAGGAGCTGGTAATTCCATCTCGTCCTCGTCTGTCTCGTCCAATACTGTTGTGATGCTAGCTGTGTGTGCTGTTACCTGGCTACGTGTGTTTGCGTTGTCGCTGTCGTGTGTCGCCCTATCTAGTGAAGTTGTGTTGTGTACGTCTGTCGTCTCATTGCTTGGTGTTGGTGCAATTTGTTCGTCTGTCTGCTGTTCTTGTCGTGAAAAGTATGGTTTCAGCATGTTGATATGAAATATCTTTAAGTGTCCCTTTATCGATATTTCATAATCCCCATCTGATATTTTACGTTCAACGTTGAGAGGCCCTTGCCAAGATGTTAGTAACATATTATGTTTATCAGGTAGTAGAATCACAACCTTCTGGTTTGGTTCGTGGTGAATCGTTTTCGCACCCTTATTTGGATAGTTGTGGTTTCCATTACTCGACACCTGCATTAGGGGTCCAGCAATATCGACCGCTATACTCTCATGTGGTCTAGATGCTAATACTGACCGTTGAACTTCGCCCTTCACATGCTTTCTCTTTTGTACACGATGTTGACAAACAGTACAAGATCGACAGAAAGATTTTATGTCCGAACAGAATTTCGGCCAGTAAAATTGTGATAGAATTCTGGCTCGCGTTTTATGATAGGCCAAATGTCCAGCAAACGGTGATTCATGTGAGCTTTTTAGCATATTTTGTCGGTATGTTACAGGTAACACCGTCTGCTGAATTTCATGGTTATTTTATGTGTAATAACGCATGAGAATTCCGTTAACTTTTCTAAAGTACCAAGAAGCATTTTAGACACTTTCTTTCGCTCACACAACAAGTTAAGATAAGGTGTGATTGTTTGGTCGGTGCTTTGTGCCTCGATCAACTTTTGTCGAGTAGTGTTGGTATCTGCACCACTTGGTGTTAATAGCTGTAGCATTTCATTTTGTAAGTCAGTATAGTTTGTTTCTTTATCTGACTTAGTTACAGCGTTGGCCATGTGTGTATCTTTCCAGGCTCTTATGTTGTCGTCTGTACATTCTTTCAGTGCATCTAGGCATCCTAAAATAAGATCCGTGCATGGATCTTGTAGGATAGCGCAGGTAAATGTGCCGGTAAGGAACAGGGTATTTATATGCGCTTTTGCCAGTGGATATTTCTCAATGGTCCCAGAGAAAGTACGGCATTTGACAAATTCACCCGTATAGTCTTCTGGTCTAGCAAGTTCTCTCCTTAAACCCAGTAGAGTGCTTCCGCTATCAACTAAACATTAGCATGGTTGACCATTTACCAGTGCATCGTAGAACTTAAGTTTACCTCTGGAGGCACACGCTGCGTTAGCATCTTCATTTGAACATGATATTACGTGCCCACATTCCAATTTACCATCCGCATGAAACTGATGGCATACTTTACATTTCTTAAAGTCTAAAATATCTGTTACTAATGATACACTCTGACATTCACTCGTTGGCAACACATTTACAAGTTCTGGATCAATGTCACTCTCATCGTCTGATGATGTATCGATGAGTGCTGCATTGTTTGCCTTCATTCTCTGTCTCCCAGTACATTTATTGCTATAATGGCCATAACTTGAACAAAAATAACACTTGACAGCCCGTTTAAAGGATGATCTTCTGCTTTCTTGCTTCTTTAACACTGCTTGTACGTGTGACGGATATGTGGGGTTCTTATCACACATCGAGTAAGTCGGATGAAAAAGATTGCAATAATTACATCGAGGTGGTTTCTGATATGGTTTGTCCTTCTTACGGTAATCTTTCTGGTTGTAAGATCTATCAGGAACTTTATTTGCAAAAGCTGTAATTTCTGTGTCATGTGATGTTTTAAATATGTCCCGATTAGAGGAAAAATAAGCTGATCCCCGTTTCTCTAATTGCTGAATGGACTCAATATCTGACTGTTGTAAAAACTTTGCAAAAGGGGTAGGAACGGTAGAAATCACCTTGTCCATTACCATCAGCTCTTCTAGTTTTTCATAGCTGTTACCTACTTTAGCAGCTCTAGTCCACTTTTTAAATGTGCTCTGCACGTTATAGATGTAGTCTAAGAAGGTTTCAGTTGCTTTTGGCTTAATCTGTGAGAATTGAATTTGGTACCCAGTAGCGTCTAAAAGAAAATGTTGCATTATCCTATCGTGTATGTACTGATAATTGTTTCTAAGCTCTGTAGGTATGGATTCTATTACTTTTAAAGGCTCCCCACTCAGGTTCCTCATGTAAATCATTGCCCAATCATCTAAAGGTATTTTCTGTGTCTTTAGTTGGAATTCTATGTGTTCAGTCCATGCGCTAATAGAATCACCTACACTGTATGATTTGGTAAGGCCCTTGTACTTACTAAATTTGTTCTGTTCTTCTTGGCTCTTTTGTTTGCTAGAGGCTATTTGTATGTTAGAATCTACCTCCATTTCCTTCATCTTTAGTCTAGTCTCTGAATCTACTTGTATCTGCTTTTGTTTGGTGGTTTCCTCTGCTTGTTTGTTAGCATGATCTAAATCTAATTGTTTCTGTTTGATAGCTTGATCTGACTCTAATTGTTTCTGTTTGATAACTTGATCTGCTTGTTTGTTGGCATAATCTAATTCTAATTGTTTCTGTTTGGTAGCCTCCTTGATCTCTTTCATTTCTTTTTGATGCTTGCCTTTCTAATGCTCTTTCATCCCTGTCAAGAGCAGCTTTTCTCTCTGTTTCTTCTCTCTGTAGAGCAATTTTCCTTTCTGTTTCTTCTCTATATTTTTGATCCGCCCACTTTTCTAATTTTTCACCAGTATGGCCCATTGCGATGCCCGCCTGGATACATTCATTTAGTGACGCCATTTTGTGGCGTAATGTTAGTTCAAAATGATATCAAAATAATATTCACACAATAGTTCGTAAAATGTGTTAGTAAGTATACATCTTTCACTGAAAAAGAAGATGCATGATTAATTTAGAGCATACCAAAATATTCGGAAAATATACTCATCTAATTGTTTGGAAAGTACGGTACTTGGGATGTTCCACCGCTGTCTTTCACACTTACAACACGATTTGACTTGATAACACGAGGGCTGCTTCTGGTTAGTAGAGCAGCAAAACTTAGACACACGCTTATGTTGTCAATACAAGCTCATATTTCATGCGAATGATGAATGAAAAATGTGATAGATGGTGATAAATGGTATTAATGGATGAATGATATGATCGTCTGAATGATTGTTAGTGTAACAGTAGGGGAATATTGGTTGGTGTCTGGTGGGAAAAAGCTACAGCACGATTGAGCATTGAGACTGAAAGGGGTGAGAGATGCTCAATCGTGACGTATTGGGTTGGCAAGGGTAGTTAAGATCCGGCCTTTGACTTGAGTGGAAGTTAACATCAGACCTTTGTCATCATGTACAAATAAACTTTATATTATCAAGTACAACCCGACTTGCGAGTTCTTATACACTGGTATAGGATTCGAAATGGTGCCGCTTAACCACGATACTGGATTTGGTCGTCGAGGACGCAATCCGAAGTACTAGGAAACCTTCAAAGAATCCAGACCAGACTGCCTAACAAGAAGGTATTTAGAACAGACGTTTTCTCGAGTCAGTTTTAAAAGGAGCTACTGTCGGTTCGAGGGTTTTTTTCAAAGTCGGGAACCGCTTGTTATTGTTCCATGCTTCGATCAATTAACTCTTAGAAACAGTTTCGGCACGTGGTGGAAAAACCAGTGAAGTGATGCCCAGTAAAGTTCAGTAATCTGCAAATACAGAGGCCGAAAGCCCGCCCAGGGGTGGTCCTCTGTAAGGCTGTTCAAGAGGCTTGGTAGAGCCGTCGCTTTGCATAGTACAACTCAAGAGGCTTGGTAGAGCCGTCGCTTTGCATAGTACAACTCAAGAGGCTTGATAGAGCCGTCGCTTTGCATAGTACAACTCAAGAGGCTTGGTAGAGCCGTCGCTTTGCATAGTATAACTCCAGAGGCTTGTCATAACCGCTCCTTCGCAAATTTATACCTCAAGAGCCTCAACATAGCCGTTGTATGAACTTTGGCGTTATAAAAGGGCTTGTCATGGCCGTTGTTTGAACTATAGCGTTTCAAAAAGGGCTTACCATAGACTGAGTTTTGCTAATTTCAAGTCGCCAGCCACCTACGTTGTCACTATCTCAAGACGTCGATGATGTACCCCACCCGGGGTGAAAACAAAGGCTACAAATCTCAGATGGGACCCGACCAGGGGTTGATGATTATCCCGGCATCCCTAGAGAAGTGACGAAATTACCTGGGGGAAGAGGCAGACTACCTGAACTCTGCTACCTGAACTCCGCGACTGATTTTCAGCTGACACAGGCTCCTGGTGATCGAACGAAATCTGACGCCGACTCGAAGAAAGTACGTGCTTGAGTCAGGAAACAAAAAGAAGGTGAAATTGTGTGGTTCCCAAACCTAGAAACTAACAGTAGTTTTATAAAACAAGTGTGTGTATTCCTTAAATTAAGAAGGTGAAATTGTGTGGTTCTCAAACCTAGAAACTAACTGTAATTTTATAAAACAACTGAGTGTATTCCTTAAATTAAGAAGTTGAAATTGTGTGGTTCTTTGCTTGCTTTGTTTCAGTATATTTCAGCATGGCGGAACAGGACACCTTAGCACAGGTTTTGACAGGAGTGGGAACAGCAGTAGGCCGACTTAATATGGTGATTAAACAACAAGGGATGGCAACGGAAATTGTGAAGTTTAGTGGACAGGCCAGAGACTTCAAGAAATGGGTCACTTCCATAGAAAAATATGCCTATTTAATCTCAGCAACAGATGAAGAAAAAATGAGACTGGCTTATCAGACGGCAACAGAACCGGTTTCGGATCATATAAGAAGAAAGTTAGAGGCTAGAGTAGATGAGACGTGGGAACAATTCAAAGAAGACCTAGCAAGGAAATATGCAGAAATAACAGATCCACAACATGCATTTTCGGTGTTGAGGCAGGCTAAACAAAATAACGGAGAGACGGTACAATTGTTTAGCGATAGATTGATTAACCTGGCTGAAGAAGCATTCTTAGGACAGAATGTACGAGGAGAGGAGGTGGAAAGGATGTTAGTAGGGATTTTTGTAGATGGCATAAAATCCGATGGTTTGAAACTTAAGTTGATGAGGGAAAACCCTGAGAGGTTATCACAAGCGGTGGATATCGCGGTACAAGAGGAAAATTTGAGACGTAGGTTTAGATTAAGAACAGGACGAGAAGTGGGAAGTAATCGAGACGACAGAGTTGAGGAACCTATGAAAATAGGACAAACAAGATTCGGATGGAATAGGAGGGGAGGTATACAAACGTTACAAGGTAGAAATAGGAGTGATTATGTTGAAAGAAGAAATATGAGATACCCTACAAGTGAGACAGTGGGAAACACAAATAACACAAATATTGTCTGTTGGGTTTGTGGTCAACGGGGACATGTTTCTCGTTTTTGTAATAACAGGCATGTCCAGTCGAACACACAGGGTAGACATGACAATAATAGGGTGAGTAGGAATGTGGTAGATGGACACAGGAATTTTACAGGTACAAGAACACAGGAAAATCGGCGCCCTACCTATTAGACAGGACCTATGATAGGAGGGTAAATAATAAGGTCCCAAGGGTTAGAGAATATGTTAATAACAGGTATAATAGGTCGAACAGAGAATATTTTCAACTAGATGAAGTCAAGAAATTTATAGAAGATAAAACAGATTATAGCTCTTGTATATTAGAAATAGGAAAGTATAGAGTTCGTACATTAATTGATTCGGGAGCTCAGGTTAGTGTAGTAAAAGAAAGTTTTCTATACAAAATAGTAAGAAGTTGTAGAGTATTTAAGAGTCATAATAATTTACACTCTGTTACTGGACAGAATTTACAAGTAATTGGACAAACAATGATAAATTTTAAGTTAGGAGGGATCAACATAAGACACCTTTTTCATGTAGTGAAGGGTTTAAATAGAAACATGTTAATAGGAAGAGATTTTTAAATAAAAAATGGAGTAAGACTTTTCTATGATTTACATAAATTAAAATTCAGGGACGTCTATATAGATATGGAAGAAGACATGCATATATCAGCACTAGTTAGAGTTAAAATGACAACGACGTTAAAACCACAGTCGGTTAATTTGATACAAGCGAAGCTGAAGAGAAACCCATATTATGTGGAAGGAAACACAGTCAGAATCACTGAGTTACAAGAGGAAAATAATTGATGAGCCTGGTTTGGAAGTTCCGGATGGAATAATAGCGTTGGATAAACACTTAACCTTTCCAGTGATGGTTATCAACAACACAGGTAGAGAAATCAAATTATACAGAGGATGTGTGATAGCCAAACTAGATCATAACATTAGTGACATATTGGTAACGGATAGAACAGAAGTGTCGGGAACAAGTTATTCAGTAACTTCTAGTGAAAGGGGAAATGTCAGACGCGGACGCAGAAGAAGAGGGAACGTCAGAATGAATGAATTGATCCATCCATCCAGAGGAAATAAAGCCCATATACATTCACTAGACAAAATAACAAGGGAACAAGAATTGTTGTCACAGTTAAAAGCTCCGCCAGAAAATAAGGAAGTGTTAGAACAACTTATAAAGCAAAATCAGGATGTGTTTGCGTTAATGATTTAGAATTGGGAAAGACGCAAACAGTTACAATGGAAATAGACACAGGAGATCATCCACCAATAAGTTTAAAACCATATAGAACTCCATTAAGAAATAGAGAAATCGTGGAAAAGGCGATAGAAGAGATGTTGAAAGCAGGAATATAACAAGATCGAAGTCAGAATGGTCATCTCCGGTCGTCATAGTGGCCAAACCTGATGGTTCGAGTCGCTTTCTGTTGTGATTATAGGGCGTTGAACAAAATCACCAAGAATGTAGCATACCCATTGCCAGTAATTGATGATATTTTGGGGCTGCTTAATGGCTCTACATATTTCACGACGCTGGACGCAAGGTCAGGATTCTGGTGTATTCCGATGTCAAGAGACGTGCAAAAGAAAAGTGCCTTTGGTACTCATATGGGCTCTTACGAATTTTTACGAATGCCTTTTGGCGTCAAAACTGCACCCTCTCACTATATGCTCTTAATAAATGAAGTTTTAGAAGGTATGCAAAAGTTCGCTCTTGCCTATATTGATGATATTCTGATTTTTACTACAGGAGATGTGGAAGATCATTTGAAACATATTAGACTAGTATTTGACAGGTTAAGAAAGCATGATGTGAAGTTAAAGCTTAGTAATACCAATTTTTAAAGACAGAAACAAAATATTTGGGGTATATTATAAATAGAGAAGGTATAAAACCAGACCAGGACAAGATAAAGGTTATTAAAGAGTTACCTGCTCCAACTAACGTTAAGGAAGTACGCGCTTTTATAGGAACATGTGCGTATTATAGGCGGTTTATCCCAGCATTTTCAAAGATAGCTGAACCTATTACAAACTTAACGGGCAAATACGCTAGGTTTAAATGGGATGATGAGTGTCAAAAAGCGTTCGAGTATTTAAAAAACATCTTAACACTGGTACCACTGTTGACGCATCCAGACTTAAACAAACAGTTAATACTGTACACAGATGCTTCGGACAATGCAGTAGGAGCATGTTTGGTGCAACCATATGAAGGAAAAGAGTCTGGAATACCAGGGGTTAAAAATGAAAGGCCTATCTACTTCTTGTCGCATAAACTTAGCAGATCACAAAGAAAATGGACGACTATTGAGAAGGAGGCTTACGCAATTCATTTTGCTCTTCAAAAATTAAATTACTACTTACATAACGCAAATTTTGTTATTAGAACTGACCATATGCCTTTAAAGTCTTTTTTAGAAGCTCCAGTGCAGAACAGGAAAATACAGACTTGGGCATTGAATCTACAGGGGTACAACACGAAAATTGAATACATCCCAGGTAGGATTAATACATGCGCTGATTTGTTGTCTAGAATTCCGTACCCACAGTCATCAGGAGATACAGAAGATGAAGCTGAACCAGAGATAGACGACCGAAATTGGCAAGTAAATATTTTAGATTCTGCTATAATAAATAGGGAAGAATTTGATAGTCTACCATCGGATCAAGAGTCTGAACGTAGGGAAGAAGACCTACAGTTAGCACAATTTAATATGAAAGAAGAGCAAGAGTTGGACCCAAAAGTCATACAAATAAAAGAAAAATTACGAGAAACAGATGATAACAAATACAAAAGGAATTATTTGGTTTTACAAGAGGATGGACAGTTATACTATATGTGTGAAAGGAACGAACAGCTAAGGAAATATATTCCAAAGCATTTAGAAAATGAACTTTTAAAAGCATATCACGATGAAAATGGACATCTCGGTAGAGACAAATTGGTGAAAGCACTTACAAGTAAATATTATTGGCCAAACTTGTTTAAATCTACATACAAATATGTAGATACGTGTGAAAAATGCAGATTAAGGAACATGAAAACAATAAAGTGTCCCTTACAAGACACAGATATTCCTCAGTTCCCAATGCAGAAGATTAGTTTAGATATATCGGGTCCACACCCCAGAACATTGTCAGGAAATGTGTATTTAATTCATATAGTAGACGTCTACAGTCTTTGGCCGGAAGTTTATGCAATCCCAGATAAGAGCGCAGATACTGTCATTAATATTTTTTTACAAGAGTTCGTACCAAGGTTTAGTTGCCCACAAAGTATACTTACGGATAATGGTAGAGAGTTTGTAAATAAAAAATTCGAAAAGTTATTGAAAGATTTAAATATAAAACATATAAAGACCTCATATTATAGACCTTCTTCAAATGCTAAAAACGAACGTCAACATCGGACGTTATACGACATTATAGCAAAGATTATTGATGAACATGAAAAAGATTGGGATCTATTTTTGGGACCTGCTCTTAGCGCTATTCGTACAAATCAAAATGAGAGCACGGGTTTTTCACCATTTTATTTAATACACGGGAGAGAACCAATACTACCTATAGATAATCTATTAAAACCTAGACGGAAATATATTGGTGAAGAATTTCAAGAGACCATAATACAGGAAATGCATAAGGCACATGTAAGATTAAGGAATAATATAATTAAAGCTAGGGAAAGACAGAAAAAGTACAAAAATGTGAATACAAAATTACAGGAGTTTAAGGTACGTGATAGAGTTTTTTACAAGAAGCATAGAAGAAACTCTAAGTTTGATGCTCGTTGGATTCCAGGGTATTACGTTTTGGAAAAACTAGGTAATGTATCGTATATTATAAAGAACCAGGTCACAGCACATATAGCAAGGGCACACGTTGAACACTTAAGAAGAGATGAAGATGAGATAGAAAATAATAATTATAATAATTATTATTCAGACACAAAATATTTGGATGAACAAGTTGTCAGAGGAGCTACAGTAACCCCAGGTCTTAGAAAAGAACCAGAACAGAATCAGTTGCTAGCAAATCCAAGTTACGAAGATACTCAGGAACAGACAATTCCGAAAACAATGGAAGAAGAAAAGGTGAATGAAACTCATTATGATAGTATGGAAGAAGAAATAGGTGCTCCATTAAAAAATACTAGACAAGCAACGAAAAGAAGAATGGACAATCAAAGAGATAAAGAAGTGAAAAGACAGAGGAGAATTAGAGATTATTCAACAAGCGGAGAGGATATGCCTCTACTAGAAAGATCCTTAAGAAATAGTGATCGACAAATTAGGTGGGATGTTGAACGGAAGAGATTAGCGGCAGCTAAAGAGAGACATACAGACGAAGAAGAAGAAATGGATGAAAAGTCAGAGTCTAGTAGTAGTATGGAGGAAACTAGTAGGTTGTACGAAGAAGAAGATATTGAGGTAGAATTAGCACTTATTCAAAGAAACTTGGAGTTGTTGAAGAAGTGGAAACGTAGGAGGTAGATATTTGAAAGTACTGCAGATGGCAAGTTATAAGTTTCAGGATTTAGAAGTGAAAGGGATGCTTGAAGAAGTATACGAAACGGTGGAAGTGGTCTTGAGGTATGGGTACAATGTAGTTTACAGTGCTTACTTATTCCAGATGTTATGTGCTGTTAGGAGTAAAGATTATGGAGATAAAAGAATGGTATGGTAAATGTTGGTTACTGATTTGTTTATGTAGATAGAACAGATGTGATTCTATTTAGTCCGTAGTTAACAGATATACAGATGGACAGTGAAATGTTTAGTTTTCTCGGTCATAGAAATACTGGAATGACCTGTATAAATAGATATGCGTTATTTTACTTAGTATGAGAGGCCAATGTTGGTGGGTCACTATACGTAGTTATAATTGTTTGAGTCATGAGTCATATATAATATGTTTTTATGCTTGAGTTGGTACTGGAAAATGATGGCTACTGTTTGGTTGTTTTATTGAGCCTAAGTTTTAGTCCCTCATTATAAGTTTTTTGCTTGATTTGGTCCTGTAAAATGATTGTTATTATTTTAGAATAGGGTTATTGTGTCCTTAGACTTTCATCTGTAAACTACTGGTCCGTAAAAGAGACCAGTAGTATTAGGTAACAATAGAATAGGATTATGTTGTATCATCATCACCATCATCATCACCATCATCATCATACCTTTAGTTGAGTTGAGGGGAAACATAAATGATTGTCACAAAAATTTGGGGGGGGGGGGGGGTTTGATGTCCTGTTGTGATTTTATTTCGCTGTTTTGTGTGTTAAATAGTAGTTAATTAAGTTATGTTTAATTTACAGGGTTTTTGTCTAGAATAAAGACAATACAGGGGGCTTTAATTAGGACCCTTCGTTCAGAAAAGAGCTACTGAGAGCTAATAGAGAGACACATTCTCTTTGTGAAGAAGAAGTTCATGGGTATTTTGTGCTGTGATAATCAGCGTAGAGAGGTTAATAGGGCTATGAAGTTACTACACAAGTAAAATGGTTATGGGAAACTTTAGAGATACACTAAAGTAAGCATTAATTAGAAATATATGGGATTAGAAGCCACATGGGAGAAGAAAAGATTAATGGATATATTCAGTGGGGTAAAGCTGAGAAAAGTTTTGAACATAGTTTCCGGGGGGTCAGAAGAGCCATGATATACACGAGATTGCTGGGTTATAGAAGAATAAGAAAATTACCCCAGACAAAGAGTAAACATGAATTGGATCCATGTTTGACTAGACACTGTGGATAACAGTACAATAATAAAGGGGTGTTAGTGTGTAAATGAGAAATGAACATAGGGGAGACATAGTGACATGGGGTGTTTGTGGGTCCGTAATAAAGGGACTGAGATAAAGTTGATTGCAAGCAGTCACAGACATGAGTGGTTATTTTTGTTGCTGTGGCTTACGGCATGAATTATGAATTGAGAGGTGGAAGATTTTAGAGAGGCATTGGGTTACATGGCCTGGGCAGGATGTAAATGTTTATCCCGTTGGGTGTATTAAGCTTCAGAGATAGAATAATAAGTGGGTTGCTAGAGTAGTGGTCAGATTACGATGTTGTGGGGAGATTTCAAGATTACTAGGTTGCTGTTGATAACGGCATAAGAGGAGGTTTTAGTAAATATGCCCATAAGAAATGGACATTAAGAGAGGTTCTGAGTGAGGTATAGTTATGTGAGGTGAGGTGTATAATGTTGGATTTTAATTGTGTCCTCGGGATATTGTTTTGTGGTTGACATTACAATAAGAGGTAAGGTGGAAGTAAGGTTCAGAGACATAAAAGTAGTAGTGTCTGTAATATATAGACAATTGGATCTGAATAATGTCTTTTGATGCTGTAGATAGCAGCGTAAACGTTTACCATAATGAGTGGTAAAGGTGTGTGATGTAGCTGAGTGTGGTTTTAGACTTTATTACATAAAGTCTCAAATGACATAGGAGGGTAAAGGAGTATGGTTTGGAAAAGGGGGTGTGTGATGTAGCTGAGTGTGGTTTTTGTGTGGAAGAGTTCTACTGCTTCTTTTAAATACCGGTGGCCACCGATTCTTTGTCTTCCTATCGTGTGAAAGTAATTTCAGGTTAGTTGAAAGTGGGGGATTAGTAGCGTTGGTGATAAAAATAAGGAGTTGGTGTTAGCGTTTGAAATTTTAAGCAGATTGCTATGAAGGAGTATTTAAGAAGACGTGTTATGATGTATGATGTATTATATAAAGTTGAATTTGAAATGTTATTAAAGATATGTAAATATGTTATATTTGGTTGAAGGGCCAGGAACAAAGAAGAAGTGGGGTTGACTATATAGCAGGGGAAAGAGTTAAAGAAATTGAATATTTCATTAAGTTAGAGTTGGTTTGGGGAAGATTAGAGGAACTGGGAGAAGTAAGGAAAAAGAGGGAATAAAGTAAGGGGATTAGGAGTAAAGAGTTTTCCTTTATAAGGAAAATTCTTTAATTAACATGGGGAGGTGTAACAGTAGGGGAATATTGGTTGGTGTCTGGTGGGAAAAAGCTACAGCACGATTGAGCATTGAGACTGAAAGGGGTGAGAGATGCTCAATCGTGACGTATTGGGTTGGCAAGGGCAGTTAAGATCCGGCCTTTGACTTGAGTGGAAGTTAACATCAGACCTTTGTCATCATGTACAAATAAACTTTATATTATCAAGTACAACCCGACTTGCGAGTTCCTATACACTGGTATATTAGATGATAAGTGATATTATTCGTCGTATGACAGTCGATGTCGTCTTGTCTTCACTTTCTGATTATGGTGTAACTTCGTTCTAGGCTGCAGTTCGTCGCTAAACTATTTACTGACTTCGTAGAATGGTGACATTTATGGCTGTATCACACGCAATGAAATGTACACGGTGGTTACGATGGTAATGTTCACTGATGATTGTATACATTTCTATTGCTTTTAGTATAATAACACACTTTCTAATTAATATTGGTAGAATTTCACACTTTAGCGATTTAATTTGGCTTAATTGTGGTTCACCCTCCACAAATTGGTGATCGTATAATTTACCAAAGAAAATTATTTATGTCATATATAGAAACAAATTCGCATTACTTTGAAATATATCACACAACAATGATGTTGAATCGTGCAATGAAATGATGCTGGTTCAGAACTTTGTAATACCAATGGATAGCTAGCGTTCATTCAGTGGTTTATAATACCACTTGCCTGCTGGCGTTAATTGTTGGTTGAATATTACAACAAATGCCTGCTATGACTGCTCAGAAGCGTTGGTTCACTGTAATCTGACACCAATTGGGGTCCTGCCTGTCAGTGACTCGTGCGCTGCAGATTCTCAGGACTCCCCTACTTTCGCACCGCACGAAATAACAACTCGTGACATTTGCGAAAGGAATGCAATTTATTCAGAGCCGACATTTGAATGGCTCTACGAGCGTTATACTTCATCATCATTATACAACATGAATGCAATGAAGTGATGAGAAATGATGCTAGTATTCACAATCTAAATGAACAGCCCTATGTTTGCCTATTGCCTAGAAACTATAGCATTTGTCAAGGATACGTCTGCTCTCTACCGTCTCCAGTCAGGTCTGTCCACACGCTACACATTGCGTGGACAAGCACGGACACTGTCCCCTCCGTGCAGTAGCTATTATTGCGTGCATGGTCTCGCAAGCACGCTGGCTTGTGAGTTAGAGTAACCGGGCAATACACGGTTACTCGCAAGGACAAGCTTCCCAATGGCTTGGGGAAAGCCCTCGCTCAGTTGTACGCATTGGCCCCTGGTCTGACACAAATGTGTCTCCTTGTGAGGCTATTTATAGTGCTTGGTGTCTCTCCTGTCTGGTGTCTCCCTACTAGACTAGTGTTAACTCCTATCGCCTCTATAAGGCCTTATTGGAGATCTTGACAATACAAGAGTGATCAATTCGAATGGGCGGGGTTCTAAGCACAACGACGTTAACAACAATACAATAAGAACAACATCAACATGTTGCCTGTTTACATTTGAACAGTGACCTGCGTGTTATGTATTTCAACTAAAATTTTATTAATCTATTCACCTCGTACGATATATAACTCTGCAGTATATGCCTGACGAGATGCAGCAAAATTTGTCAGGCAAGAAATTGTACAACCTACAGTTTTTTGCTTTTGTGCCTAAACAACAACAATCAACATTTTTATAGTAGGAAGGAAGAAGTCGGGGTCGGAGCTGAGACGCGGAAGAGGATTTTGAATTCCTTTAAAGTCGCTAAAATATGAGACTAGTAATAGGTATATTCCTAAAACGTCTCTTAAACATGAAACTAGAAATAGGTTAATTCATGAAACGTGGCTGAATCCTGAAACTAGAAACAGGTGAACTCCTGAAAAGTCGCTTAAACCCTGAAATTAGAAATAGGTGAAAAGCTGCTAAAACCTAAACTAGAAAGTAGTGAATTCCTGAAAAGTCTTTGAAACATTAGAATAGAAAATGGTTAATGAATGTAAAGTCGGCAGACTTACTGTTTTCATTGTAGCTGCACAGCCTACTATTGTCTTTACACATGTAATGCTAGTGAATGGAAAATAAAATGATTCGGCTGCAATTAACGCAATTAGTTAATACCGTCACTGAAACACAACAACAAATAAAACATTTAACAAGTGCTGTGTTTGAACTGTCTGATCCCTTTGTTGGAATTTTGACACCCCCAAAAGTCTTTGACATTGTATATTGTTTAAATACAGATGCCATAGGCAATATATTGCACGATTTATTAAACTCTTTTTCTATCAATCAGAGGCTTGTTGACAATACTTTTTTCTCCAATTTTAAATTCATCCCTCATCGGCCACTGTTTCCTTGTCAAGTACATGTCCTTTGCCCCGCTATCCCAAAAACACATAAAGCATGGATATTGGTTGAATTCCTTTTGCTGACCATACAGGAAGCTCATAATTTTAAGATCTACACAAACCATCCAGTTATTTTCTAAATACTTCAAAGTTTTAAGAACTGTGCTTATTGTAGCATACTCCTCCTTCGTTCTAGTAGAATGCCCAATTGGAAGTGAGCCATATTTGTTACCATTGTGAAAGATAACACCTTTCAAACTTCTTTTAGAGCTGGTAAAGTAAAGTCGCCACTCATCTGATGTATAACTTACACCCATTTCGCTTACAAGAACTCCTACATTAGAACAAAACATACGGTTGTTTTCTACACAAAAGGATGGAAGAAAACCTTGCTTTCTGATGTGATAAAATGTAATCTTTGTTTCAGTAGTCAGTAATTTTTCTTTCGATCTTGAAGCCAAACGTTCTGAAGATTCCTTGGAGAGATATATATCTCGAATGAGATCATTCAATTTACGCTGGTCGACGCATTGAGCAGGTGGAAAATCATCTTCGAAATCACTAACACTGTCACATGTCGTTCCACATGCCGCTGCTGTCTCATCTTCTAGCAGGGAATTCGAAATCTGACTGAAAGTTGGAATTGTTATGTCATCTCCCGAGGAACAGGTCGTCTAGCAAAATCTAAATCTACATATCTCCATTTATTGTAATTTCCCCGCATTAATTCCCTTAATATTGACAACACAGAAATAACAGTCTTCTTGAGCCCTCTCCAAACCACTGGAATTCCAAATGTTAAACATTTTCTGTCCCCACAAGTCCACTGTCGCAAGTGTCCAATACTTGTTTTGAAAACAATATTAGGAGTCCAAGAACTTGTCCTGGTCCCCTAGTTTTACTTTAAAGTAAGCAACACTGTTGTAACTACGGTAGCAGTATGTACTGCTGTACTGCTACGCCAGCCTCGGACTCTGAGTTAAGTATTAACATTTTATTTCCTCATATTTTCATTTTCTCTTCATTGCTCTCATTTGTTTCCATCTTTTTATTCTTCTCATCCCGTCCTAATGTCTTAATGTAGTCACCGGAGGGTCTTCTCCTGTACTATACGTTGTGTTTCGTGCATGTATTTTTTTGCTGATGAAGGCTAGTCACCGCAACGTCATGTGTGTGAGGTAATTATGTTACGTAAAGCTGCATAACTTTGTGTTATGTTATATTGTTTACATTTCCACAGCTTTACCAAAGTTCCACCAAATCTTATGCAGTGGGTTAAAATGAAAGAAAAAAATGCAATTCTTGAAAAACTTAAACTGTAAGTAAACAAGCAATTTCATCTTGTAAAGGACTAGATATCAATAGTTCCCCCCCCCCCCCCCCCCCCCCCCCCCCCATCAGAGCCTTATACAGAAAATAATGTAATAATATTTATTAAATGCACAAATGCCTATACTGTATTTTAAAACATAAAAAAAAATAGTGCTGCTCAATCAGTCAAGTGCAGTCTCCACAATGAAGGTTGGCTGCAATGGATCGCCAACACTGTCTGTCTCTCGCCTTGACTGTACGCTCTGTCAGGCTGATGTTCGTCCATCTCTTGATGTTATCTTTCCAGTTGTATTGTTGTCTACCTCTTGCTCGCTTGCCCTGAACCTTGCCTTCCTGTATGGTTTTTATAAGAATATCATGTCTTTTAACGTGGCCGAAATATTTCACTGGCCTCCTCTTTATTTCTTTCATAAACTCTCTCTTCTTTCTCAGTTTTTCTAAAACCTCTGCATTTGATTGTTTCTGTTTCCGTGAAATACGACATATTCGTCTGTATTTCCACATCTCCAGGACTTCTATGCGACTTTCTAGTTGCTTGTTCAATGTCCAGATTTCCGCGCCACATAGTAGCGTTGAATATACGTAGCATTTGGCAATTCTCATTTTTAATGCGTTATTAATCTCTCTAGATGTTAATACTGATTTCATGCCATTGAAAGCATTTTTGGCCATTCCTATTCTCTTTTTGATTTATATTTCACTTCTACCATCAGCTGTTATTATATGTCCAAGATCCCCGGGATGGTTAACCCGGTCAACAAATTCCCGCAGAAGTCGGATGTGTCGGCCTAACGACGCAAGAACGCAGCTTTGCTGTAAACAGGCACAACGCAATCACATCCGGAAAAAAAAAAACTGGATGAACGCAGAAGAAGAAGAAGATATGTCCAAGATAGGAGAAACTTGTTACTTGTTCTAGTATCTCCCCGTTTACTGTGATGTTCATTGATGATCTTTCCTTTTCACTGCTAATTTCATAGTTTTTGAATTTTGGATGTTAATATTTAAGCCACATTCTAACCTGTGCCTGTTTACTTGTTCCACTAGGTCTTGTAACTCTTGCTCACTTTCTGGCAGTAACACGGTATCATCAGCATACCTAAGATTGTTTATGATTCTTCCATTGATGTTAAGTCCAGGCATTTCAACTTGTTTAAAAATTCTTTCTGTGTATAGGTTGAATAGGCTTGGGGACAGTACACATCCCTGCCGTACTCCTCTTTTATCTCTATAGGTGACGAATAGTTATTACCGCATCTAATAGACGCCACTTGTTCCCAGTACAAGTTAATAATATTATTAATAATAAGTCTGATGTCCTTTCCGTCCACTCCTATATCTTGATGGCACATAATTAGTTGTTCATGTTGTACTATATCAAAAGCTTCTTGTAGTCAATAAAACAAACATATATACTTTTTTGAACTTCTATATATTTTTCAATTAACATACTCAAAGAGATAATTGCTTCTCTGGTGCCGCTGTTTTTTGCGGAACCCAAATTGTTCTTAAGCTACTTCCTCATCTATTTTATGTTGAATTCTTTCTTGCATGACCTTGAGTAGTATCTTACTTATGTGGCTCACTAAGCTCATAGTTCTGTAATCCTCACAATCTACAGCTCTTGGCTTCATCGGTAGTGTGATGAAAATGCTGCTACTGAGAAAGAAACATGGCATTTAGATTTAGCATTCCTCATTTATGCAAGATCAGGTGTAAAATGTTTGGCACCAAAAATATTTTTTTTCGTAGGGCTGTATGATGTCACCTAAATTTGATAGTTTACGATCGAACAAATGTATTAAGAAAAACAATCTATATCTATAAAAGGCAAAGTATGTATGTATGTGTGTATGTATGTATGTCCGTTCTTTATGCGTTCGCGAACGGTCCATCCGATTGAGCTGAAATTTTCTACACGTCTTCTTCTCATTCCTGTGCAACCAACTGTCATAGTTATTTTTGTTTGTTTCAGCTATTTACTTACTAAAATTTAATATTTAAATGACATGACTTAACATCAGAAAAAATATTTAAAGGGACATAACTTTTAGTAGCATTGTTATATCTTAGGTTAAGTCCCCTGGCTATAGATAGATAGATAGACAGATAGAGAGATAGATAGATAGATAGATAGATAGATAGATAGATAGATAGATAGATAGATAGATAGATAGATAGATAGATAGATAGAGAGGGTGGGATAGACGGAGGGAGAGACGGACGGGCAGGCAGGCAGACAGACAGACAGTCGGGAACGGGAGCTTATATGACTACTTATATGAATTAAATGAGATGCTCCCCACCAGGAGCTGGGCGAAGCCGGGCCATCTAGTACATTAATAAGAATTAAGAAAAAGTATAGGGCTCGTCCGGGATTTGAACGCGGGACCTCTCGCACCCTAAGCGAGAATCATACCCCTAGACCAACGAGCCGGTGTTAGGAATTCTTGAAGTTACCTCAAACGACGAATCTCATCTTTATTTCCTATGCATTTATTTCCAATTGCTTAAAAGTCGACAGGGTCGACTTCATTGCACCGGGTTTTATCCCATATGCAGTGGCGTCACTGGGGTTGGTGTCACCCAGTGCGGTAAACTCTTGGTGTCACCCCTCTAGACTTTCACCATGGTCTTCTTCCGAGTGTTCCTGTACCATATATAATCGCATATAGTAATGTTTGTAAAATAAGTCAAAAAGTTAATAAGGACATAAGAAAGAAAACAAATTGAACAATATAACTTCAATACTTCAGGTAAAACATAAATAAAGAACTTCGACAAACTCGGACAAAGTTAAATGTTTGTTATTTTGCTATGTCTGCTTTGTCAAATTTGCAATTTTTTTATTTTGGTGTCACCCCTTGATGGTGTCACCCGGTGCGGCCCGCACCCCCCGTACCCCCCTAGTGACGCCACTGCCCATATGGCTCGGTCTCTTTCCGCAGCACGGAAAACGTCGCACAGAGCACGAACTCCGTAGCTTTTAGCGACGACCCACAGAAGTCTCCGAAACGTTTAACTCGTAAATCGAAGGGCGCTGCCTTATTTCCAGTTGCGCCAAGAGACAGTCAGTCTGTAGATGTTGCAACTGATTACTGTCCTGACAGCTGGTGCGTATACCGTTTAATAAATCAATGCGCAGGAAAGATCTAGAAAAATTTGCTCTGACGACGCACACAAGGAAGAATTAGAAATAAAGAGAACGCGTTTCGTATACTATTTTCGACATAAATTAATCATTAATTTAATGGATTGCTCAAATAAACAGTAGCATGATCGATGAAGCGATCCTGGCCGTTGCTATGCAAACAGAAAGACTAGACTTCCTTTCCAATCTTAGAGTTCCGTGGGGATAACATACTGATGATACTCCACATTCGAAAAATGTAAGTGCCTATCTACTTAATATTTCAGCAAAGTATTAATCATTTATTTACTTCATATTATATGTCGTATAACTCTACTAGTGTCTCTACTCTACAGTATGCATCTGGAGGGACACAGTGGTGTTTCCAAGGCACCAGGTCCGGATTATATACTGGCCAAGACCTATTGACGCGTCCTCGCTGATCGTCCTGGGCAAAAAGTCCCTTCGGGGTCCTGGCTAAAGTCAGTCCATCCATCCTTCCATCCATCATGTGCCATGGCGGTAAGCGTGGGCGGTCATGTTCTGCCATCTCACTCGATCACCAGAGTCGTGGATCAGCTCAATGTTTCTGTCTCGACCATGCCACAAGGCCAAACCATCTAGGTACCCACTTCTCGTTCTTCCCCTCTGTCTCCTCCCCTTGATCCCGCCAGTCGTCACCAAGTTCTCCAAGTCACCTCCTCTCACAACGTGCGCAAAAAAATTTGACTGTCTACGTCCAATGACTCCAATCAGTTTACGATCTTCATTTATTTCTTGAAGTACTTGTACATTGGTCAGTAGGATCGCTGATTTCTCGGAAGTCGGAGAGTATCTGCCTGTATGGCGAGGAACCACCAGTATGCACACCAATAAGCCAGACATGGGACAGCGGATACTCGCGCAAACCTCAGGTCCTGTATGACATCACACTGATGTTGGACAACGGGATGCCTTCATCCGACACACAGCACTTCACGTTGGAGCTGAAGCCAGCGAACACAAGCAAGCAAGCAAGCATGCATCTGGCGAGACCTTTATTGTTATTAGGACAGTTGAAACATATAGAATATATCTTATGATGATTATCAACTACATCCCTCCAACTGGCTCGTTGGTCTAGGGGTATGATTCTCGCTTTGGGTGCGAGAGGTCCCGGGTTCAAATCCCGGACGAGCCCAAATGTTTTTGTTTTATTTAAAACAAAATTAAATTAATTTGCATGTCCTTCACAGGACGTAGCAGTCAACCCCAACATTTTCGCTGTTCGTGATTCCTGGGCAAGTGTTACGTTCAGTAGTCTGCCATTACTTTCTGAAGACCGGCTCCTATACCTTTTTCGAAAAAAATCAGCTCATCTGTGTTTCGAACCCGGGTATCCGGGCTCACAAACCTCGTTCGCAAGCCCTTAGTCACAGAGACGGCTTTTAAAACAAAACCAAACACAAAATAATTATAGGGGAGTGTTGGAGATTTCCCAAGCAAGATTGTGGTGTAGGATAAAGAGAGTGGGATTGTACCTCACTGTGTGGGGTTGTCACATGCTAATTCAGTGGCTATCAACCGGTGGGGACTTCCCCAGTAGGGGGAAATTTAGGGTTTCCGGTGGGGGGGGGGGGGGGGGGGGAAGATTATTTCAATATCGCATTAATACAAGAACCAGTTACTTCACTCTAAATGTTACTGTTCTGTACTTCTCGACCTAATGAAATTCGTTTTATAATGTAAGTAGACCCGCAAATCAGTTTTATGTAGATGTCTAGACTTGTTCTAGTATGTGTTATTAAAGTTACCTTCCATTTTTAAGTATACTGTATAAGGGTGGGATGGGGGTTATAGGGAGGAAATTCGAAATATTGGGGGGGGGGGGAAATGACGTTCTGAACATATGGTAAAGGGGAGGCATGGGCCAAACAAGTTTGAGAACCACTATGCTAAGGTATAGTCCAGGACGCTAGTTGGTTCCCATCTCTTTACTTAGCTCATGTATGACCTCCACGAATACCGTCTGTGTACGGTAATGGCCACACCATGGACAACTGTGTTTGTTGTCTGACTAGTCAAGTAGGAGTAACATCCTACTATTAGTTGAAAGTCTTAAAAGTCGAGAGGATCGACTTCATTGCCCCAGGTTTTATCCCATATGGCTCGGTCTCTTTCGGCAGGATGGCCCGCGCAAAGCACAAACTCTGTAGCTCAAGCGACCACCCCCAGGAGTCTCCGAGAAAATGCACTCGTGAACCGAAAGACGTAGCCCGGAATTGAACCCACAACCTTCAGAGCGCACGGCAGACGGCTTGACCACTTCGTCATGGAGACTCCTCTACTACTATGTGGCTACTGTTAGTTGCATAATCTTTACAGGACGTAGTAGTCAACCACAGCATTCTTTACCTGTTTGTGATTCCTGGGCAAGTTTGCGCTCAGTAGTTTGCCATTGCTTTCTGAACGACCGGCAACCAAACCATTTGATAAAAGCCAATGTAAGGCGGTCTGCTGCCAAATCACCCACAGCTGTGTTTCGAACTCGGGTATGCGGGATTACGAACTGCGTCCGTAAAATCTTCGCCAGAAGCCGGCTGATTCTACTGGCAACTGGAAATCTCCAACTATAGTACACACAAGACCGGGATAGTGAACAAGGCGGGAGAACCTCAGCAGACTTGAGTTAAGTCGAGGCAAGAACCGACATCACAGCACTCGAGACATTCCCATAGGTGCTCCGTCCTCATCTACAGCAGCCAGCGAAAAGTCACAATACTATTGAAACAAGCAGCTGTTATTTGCATATCCTTTACAGGACGTAACAGTAAATCCCAGCATTTTTGGGGGTGCTGTTTGTGATCTCTTGGCAAGTTTACTTTCAGTAGTTGGCCATGGCTTTCTGAACGACCGGCGCCCGTCTATTTCGTAAAGAACCAATGCAAGGCGGTCTGCTGCCTAATCGCCCACAACTGTTTTTCCGAACGCGGTATACGAGATTACGAATTACGCCTGTAACCTATTCGCCACGGAGTGGAACCAGCAGCAGTTCGACAGTATATTCGTCTGGCCCTTACTCGGAGTTTTGAGTATCGGGTAGATCGTCCAGCTACTCCCTGCGACGACCCACCCGCTCCTCTGCAGTATACACACGATTCCAAAAGGCCCCGACTACACATGTCCAGAGAAGAAATGATCTGGAGAACTTGGTGACAACTGGTAAGATCGAGGGGAACAGACCAAGGGGAAGACCTAGAAGCAAGTACCTGGATGGCTTGGCCTTGTGGCATAGTCGAGACAGAAACACGGAGCTTATCCACGACTCTGGTGATCGAGTGAGATGGCAGAACATGACCGCCGACGCTTACTGGCATGGCACATGATGAATGGATGGATGGATGGGCACGGGCCAAATTTGTAGGTAGGAAATACGAAAAAAAGGGGGGGGGGAAATGACGTTCTGAACATATGGTGAAGGGGGAACGGGCCAAAATAGGTTGAGAACCACTGCACTAAGGGATGCAGACTAAGCCGTCTCTTTATACAGATAAACTGGCGCATGATATAAAATAATATTGATGAAAGAAGAAAAATAAGTTGTCTGCACACCCGTGCCACCTGCAAGAGTGAGGTGGAAGTATGCAGATACTGCTCTGGACCTCATCCATACAGTCAGTGCCAGCATGCCAAGATCGACAAGAACTTGAGGAGGCCTAACACTAACAGAAAGTGAGCCAATTGCATCGGCAACCACGGCGCCAGGTACCTCGGCTGCCCCTTCCACCAAGACAGCAAGGAAGCTATGAAGATCGCCATCAAAACTAACCTACCCTATAAAGTGGCTAGGAGGCAGTATGAGGCTACTAATCGACTCACAAAAAGCGACAAAGCGCATCTGGAAGGCCAACTGAAGGACCTGAGATCAAAGTTCAAAAGCATGGAGAAAGAAAAAGACAAGGCGCAAGAGCACAGATAACAGTCGTTCAGCGCATTCTCGACGAACTGAAGCAAGTGCAGCAGAAGATTGAGCAGGATGTCGCTCGAATGGCTGCTGTAAAGGCTGAAACAGAAGAAATGCTATCAAAATTTCAAAAATAGAAAGAAGAGAACTGAAGAAACTCTCCAAAAGATAATTGAACTTCTCAAGGCCGAAACACCTGAACCAGAAGATGCAATTCCCCAGACAGATGAAGAAGTAACAGATGACGAAGTAGAATTTGATGAAAACGACTACCCAATTGAAGCCGCATGGGCTAAGACCTTGTATCCCTCTCCACCAAGAATGAACCACCAACAAGTGCGCGACTCTGTCCAGACATGTGGCAGCACAAGGTGATGAAACGAACACAATTGTAGCAAGTCAACTCTTTCAAGGAAGCAGAGATCAATCAATCAATCATTTGCCATGCCGGAAAGCGTGGGCGGTCATGACTCGCCATTTCACTCGATCACCAGAGTCGTGGATCAGCTCAGTGTTCCTGTCTCGTCCATGCCACGTGTCCAAGCCATCCAGGTATTTTCCTCTCGGTCTTCCTCTAGGTTTGTTCTCTTCGATCTTGCCAGTTATCACTAAGTTCACCAATCCCTTTCTTCTCATAACATGTCCAAAAAATATTTTTTTGACTGTCTACGTCTAATTTCTCTAATTAATTTACGATTTTCATGTGTCTCCTGTAGTACTTGGTCATTGGTTTTTCTATCTGTCCAGGGTATTCTTTGCATTTACCTCAGAAACCACATTTTTGCAGCCAACAGATGTTTTTCAATATTTTCGAAAGAAGTCTTAGATACACTACAATGGTCCCAATTACAACCAATTCGAAATAGTCGAAGGGTGAACTGGACCATTCGTCTCAAGCAAAGCTTGCAAGTATGAAAAAAATAAAAAACAATCTTCGGGCTCGTCCGGGATTTGAACCCGGGACCTCTCGCACCCAAAGCGAGAATCATACCCCTAGACCAACGAGCCACATGAACCGTTTATTATATATAATAATATAAAGAAATTAAATTATCCATGTTGCATATTACACGTATTGATAATGTCTTGGTACAGTATGTTATTTTATACATTTAACACTTAAAAACAGTCAGTCTTGTATCATGCTGTAAAAAAGACAAACAATAAATTTATGCTCCTTAACTTGACAATGACGGCGGATGTTTTATACAAAATTATAAATAAAATATGCAGGATGTTATGGAACAACTTCCGCTGTTAATGTAAACAACCGTCAACCGCCCATGGACACGGCTCCTCCGTTTGTTGGGAACTAACCAGAGTCAACTTTGTAATTTAGTCACTGGAACTAAAGTATCACCATGAACCTGACTGATATTACAGGCAATTCTATAACAGATAATCGCAAAGGTTCTCTCACTTTACGATCGACTCATCCAAACTATTCGCGAGCAGTTCTGACCAGGGAATGGTAAGTTTTTTAAGTTATAAGACCGTAAGTAAGTAGGCCGTAAGAAAATAACACTTCTTTAACACACAGTATCTGTTCAGTATCAACTATCATCAGTACTATCAGTCAGTAACAGTAACAGTGACTAACACTAACAGTAACAGTAAAGAAAGCATAAAAACTAAACTTTGGCGGGGCGGGGGGTTGGTTCGCATATCATATAGGCCTATCCTTTACAGGACATATCCTTTCGCTGTCAATGTCAACAGCAGCATCTTTCAGCTCATTGTTGATTTCTTGGCAAGATTACGCTCAGTAGTTTGCCATTGCTTTCTGAGCGACCGGCTCACATACCCCTAAGTTACTGAAGCGGAGAGAACCACTATCGATTCTCACGCAACGTCACGTTACTCACGAGAGTATACGCGGAGAAAGTCGTGTAACCCCTAGACCAGGGGGACCGGCAAAAAACTAAACTAAGAATACAAAAATACAATTCAATATAGTAATTAATTATAGTAAGATCAAGGCTTAACTAAAATAAAAGCTATACCTTGCTTGCGATGTAGGAAGGGGGTTGGGGGGGGGGGGGTGTCTTGAACCTGATTAATTAAGAATTAAGGCCGTCTGGCTAATGCAGTCGCCGCAAACTGTGCAGGTTAGGATTTTGTTTTTGCCCCAGACAGAAGAAAATCCTGCACCTTACCGAGGATACAAACACAGGCCTCCCAAATGAGAGCCTGGCATTCTTGCCACTCCGCCAGCCACTCCCCAAGGCTGAACTGACCTAAGTTATTAAGCAGTTATCAAGCTAATTAAGTTTGATGCAATAGTGATTAAATTCTGATTAAGATAAGTCCTTGCCTTAAAAGATCTGAATTTGTTAAAATGATGATAACAGATTTAACATTAATTGTAAAAATAAATAAGATATTTAATATTTTAAGACGATCTGATATTAATAATAATAATGATAATATTGATTGTGATTGTGGTGCACACTTTGTCGGCTTGGCAGTTAATAAGTCAGTTAACAGTTAACACGCTGATGTGGCTGATCAAGCTGACTGTCTCATATACATTCAGAATTGATGGAGGAGCAAGAAATCTTCAACATGGAAAAGTACAGCAACCCAGTCGCCAGTTTAAATCTGTGTGAGATTATAAAAATCAGGCTGTTCATTGCAGAAAAAGGTGCAAGAGGATATATTTAATAGTATTTTATTTCCATTCCGCCTATGATGTGCTTTAGCCTTAAACAGTTAGGTCTCAAGGCTAAAGGGACAAAGGAGAACTCAGGCATAAAAATGACTGGACGAGGTTGTGGAGTAAGTCTTGTGCTGGCTATAGAAAAACCAGAATGAGGAGTTGGATTGATACATCGAGATTATAGGATGTTCAATGTCTATGCCTGCAAAACCTGCAAAGCAAAACTAAAAATAGCTGCAAAGCAAAGTCTCTGACCCAAGCAAAAGCCCAAAAGCTAATCAATCTCACATCCAAGTCCAAAACCATAATAGTCTCAGGCCCATCCAATAGCCAGCCCAGCAAGGTAGAACAATGAACCATCCAATAGCCAGCCCAGCAAGGTAGAACAATGAACCATTCAATAGCCAACCCACCAAGGTAGAACAATGAACCATCCAATAGCCAGCCCACCAAGGTAGAACAATGAACCATCCAATAGCCAGCCCACAAGGTAGAACAATGAACCATCCAATAGCCAGCCCACCAAGGTAGAACAATGAACCATCCAATAGCCAGCCCACCAAGGTAGAACAATGAACCATCCAATAGCCAGCCCACCAAGGTAGAACAATGAACCATCCAATAGCCAGCCCACCAAGGTAGAACAATGAACTTGAGCTGTGGAGAATATGGGGTCATCGGCATACATGTATTGGTCTCTAGGATTTAGAAATATCATCCGAAGTTCTAGCTCCACAGCAACAAAAGTTGCTGGTGGTAGTTAGTATAAGATGTCACATTGGATTGTACTCCACAGAAGAGATAGGGCAAGGGGAGAGGAGATTAAGCTTGCAGCAAAATAGAAATAACCATGAGGAAGAGCTTGCATCCCCAGGACATGTGCAGGAGTGTGGTTCCATCTGCTGTGGATAGGATGTCAAGAAGACTTTGCAGCTAGTTTAGTTTAGTTTAGTCGATGGATCAACATCACGGCACACGGATGTAACCCATAAGTGCTCCGTTCTCCTCCTAACTCAAACCTGAGTTTGGAGAAACTCAGCTCAGTGCACGAACTCCATAGCACACGGCGAGGATCCTGAAATACTTTGGGTAGATCTTTAACTTGAAATTTTGCCCGGGCAGTGCCATTAGGCTACTCTTTTTTGATTTCCAACTGGCAAGGGATGTTTTACGTGCACAACAATACACACGGGCGTCCGATCTCACTACCCAGAGACCAGGGGAAATGTTACTAGAAGTCCACATGAAAAAATCCCAGCCCTCACTGGGGCATGAACCTGGGACCTCCAGCACTCGAGGCGGACACCATACCTCGAGACCACGCAGCCCCCCCACAGACTTTGCAGCATGTACATGTGCCTTTGTATTGTGAACAGCTTGGTACAAAGGACAGTGAACATACATAAAGCAACTCGAGAAAGGGGCTGGCTTTCTCCCAGCCAAGATAAATATGCTCTGAGAATTAGACTGATCATGATGCACTGGGTGTACATTGTTGGCATCCCTGAAGAAGGCTGATTTGTGGGTAGGCACACAAAGTGGTGTATTTGCAGGACAAGTGTAGTAAGTGATAAACATGTCTCCAATCTGGTAATCAGGTTATGAATGCACGACAGGAGAAAGACCCTGTATTACAGTATTACTAGCCTATGACACATGACCAGCATACAAAAAAAGAGTAATATTTTGAGCATATATGTGATTATTGGTTTGAAAATAAAAATACTAAAGAGTGACATTTGGATGTAGTAATTGTTCAGTGTTTGATTGCTGATAGGTGTAAATTTACGTCCCAATTGTTGATGAGACCCATAAGGGAACCAAAGAATAGTAACACTGTAACAAGCCAAGCATGTCAAAAGAGGTGACTAAGGAGAGTTGGTGTGAGACTGACTACCTCGTCTTGTAGAAAACTTGAGCTGCCAAATCCAACCAATCATGACCAAGTGGAAGGACGTAGAGGTGTTTCCAAAGCACCAGTTCCAGGTTCTATACTGGTCAAGACCTACTAGCACATCCTAGCCGAGCGTCCTGGGCAACAGGTCCCTTCAGGGTCCTGGCTAATGTAGTAGGATCGCGGATTCTTCCGAAGTCGGAGAGTATCTGCCCGCCCGGTGAGGAACCACCAGTCTGCACACCAATAAGCCAGACATGGGACAACGGATACTCACGCAAACCTCAGGTCCGGTATGACATCACACTGATGTTGGACAACAGGATGTCTTCATCCGACATACAGGACTTCACGCTGGAGTTCACAGCCAGCAAACGCAAGCAAGCAAGCAGGCATGACCAAGTCAGAGGTCAGCATGGCTGTATAGTCAAGAGCACTCACACTTAAACTTCTGGTGTGTTGATGTGAGGTAGCAGGTTCAACCCCTACATTGATCATTTGGATTAAAATGTTGACTTCTCGTCCTTGACTTGAAGATGTAAATTACAAGTGCTTCGGAAGTTGGAGTAGGTCCGCCTGATGGCGAGGGACACTGGCAATAGGGAAAGCTAATCCGCAAGCAAAAATCAGTCCGTGCACTAGAAGTAGTGGTAAATTGTGCAAATATCACAGATCTCCAGTAGACATGTACAGTGCAGTTACATCCAACACAAACAAGGGGCAAACACAGCACAATGGGAAGAATGAGTTAATCTTCCTTTTCTCCTATCTCTCACAGCAGAATGAGAAGAATGAGTTAATCTTCCTTTTCTCCTGTCTCTCACAGCAGAATGGGAAGAATGAGTTAATCTTCCTTTTCTCCTATCTCTCACAAGCAGAATGGGAAGAATGAGTTAATCTTCCTTTTCTCCTACCTCTCACAGCACAATGGGAAGAATGAGTTAATCATCCCTTTCTCATACCTCTCACAACAGAATGGAAAGAATGAGTTAATCATCCCTTTCTCCTACCTCTCACAGCAGAATAGAAAGAATGAGTTAATCATCCCTTTCTCCTACCTCTCACAGCAGAATGGAAAGAATGAGTTAATCTTCCCTTTCCCCTATCTCTCACAGCACAATAGGAAGAATGAGTTAATCATCCCTTTCTCTTACCTCTCACAGCAGAATGGAAAGAATGAGTTAATCATCCCTTTCTCCTACCTCTCACAGCAGAATGGGAAGAATGAGTTAATCTTCCTTTTCTCCTACCTCTCACAGCACAATGGGAAGAATGAGTTAATCATCCCTTTCTCCTACCTCTCACAGCAGAATGGAAAGAATGAGTTAATCATCCCTTTCTCCTACCTCTCACAGCAGAATGGGAAGAATGAGTTAATCTTCCTTTTCTCCTACCTCTCACAGCACAATGGGAAGAATGAGTTAATCATCCCTTTCTCCTACCTCTCACAGCAGAATGGAAGAATGAGTTAATAATCCCTTTCTCCTACCTCTCACAGCAGAATGGAAGAATGAGTTAATCATTCCCTTTTCTCCTACTCTCACAGGCAGAATGGAAAGAATGAGTTAATCATCCCTTTCTCCTACCTCTCACAGCAGAATGGGAAGAATGAGTTAATCTTCCCTTTCTCCTATCTCTCACCTCCCAACAGAACATAGGTCTCCAAGCAACTCACACCAAGTCCTTTATAGACTTGTTCACGATTGGTTAGATTTGTAGCTCAAGTTGTCTATGGAATGCAGCAGCCAGTCCCACACTAATCCTTCCTTAGCTGTGTCTTACAGCAGCCATGGTAGGTTCATCATCATCATCATTAAGTGCCATGCCAGCTGGTGTAAGCGTTCATGACTTTCCACAGATCTCGGTCTTTGGTTTTTTGGATCAACTCTGCTGATGATATTCCTCCATGCCACTGTCTCAATCCATCCAGCATCATTTCTATTGGTCTGCCCCTGCCTCTCTTCGCGTCGATCTTTCCAGTTGTCACAATGTTCTCCAAAGCCTCTCTTCTCATCACATGACCAAAGAAAGCTGTTTATCTCTTTCTTATTGTTGTATATAATGTTCTAGTTTCATTAGCCTCTTTAAGGCATTCGTCATTAGCTACTTTGGTAGTCCAAGGAATTCACAAGATTCATCGCAGGAATCCCGTCTCTGTTGCTTCCTTGGTAGGTTAGTGTTACTAATCTTTGTGTAGGTCAGCATGGCCGAATGGATAAAAAAGTTTCTTAAACATCTAGTGTCCTGATGCAGAGGTAAGGGGTTCAACCCCTACACCGGACAGTGGCACTTAAATGTTGACCTATCGTCCTTGACTTGGGGATGTAAATTACAAGTACCGCTGAAGTCAGAGTGGGTTCACCTAGATGGCGAGGGACACTGTTAATAGGTAAAGCAATGCACACGCAAAATTCAGCCAAGCACGACTAGAAGTAGTGTGTATGGACTATGCTTGAGTTCAAACCAAGCGAGCGCCAAACAAAAATATTCTTTGCTTCGCTAATGGCCCCATTAACACATGGGCAGAATGAGTTAAATATTTGCAACAAATATCTTCCCTCCGTTTCCCTGACAGGCACCAGGCAAGGCAAGCGGAGCCCAAGGACTATGACCTAAACAAAGATCCCATCCGTTCCATGACACTCTCCACCTACAATCGTATTGGAAACATCACTGATGGAGTAGGTGCTAACTCAGATTATGTTTCATAGCTGACATATTTATATTCAAATAGGCGAAGACACAAACAGTAGATTGCATGATTTATTGCCTGGCATATTTCGCTGCATCTCATCAGTTGCATACTGCAGAAATCACACAATGCCACATAAATCATGCAGTCTGTTTTTTGTGTCTTCGTTATTCAAATTCACTATGGGAAATCATTTTTTTTAAATATTTGTATTTATCAATGCTGTTTTCCTACCATGAAATTATTGAGACACATATGTAGTTTTAATATTTTTCGTAGTGAAGCAGTTTCCTGCTACAGGAATGTGATGTGACAAGACTATCATGTTAAACATATACTAGCAAAAAGAATTCCTATAATCAATGACTATGTGAATACATCAGAACATAAATATATCATATGTACGTAGTATATACATGTTTACACACATGAATCCATGCACACTCACTTACTTTCTCTCAGACATTCCACTCACATATAAACTAAGCTTACATTCACACACATTGTGACTCATTCACATGCCGGTTCACGAATATTCACATATATGCTCACACTCAATTTCTTTCTCCCTCGCTTACTTGTACACACATACACTACCCACACACACTCACACACACCATCTCACTCACTCACTCACTCACTCACTCACTCACTCACTCACTCACTCACTCACTCACTCACTCACTTGTACACAAACATGCTCACATTCACTCATTCAGTTCCATCCTCCCTCACTCATACACACACACACTCACTCATGCAGTCTCTTCATTCCTCACTTATAAACACATGCATAAATCCCTACACCAGACAGCTGGACTAAAATGTTGACCTGTCATCCTTGACTTGGGGACATAAATTACAAGAACCTCTGAAGTCGGAGTAGGTTCACCTGATGGCGAGGGACACTGTTAATAGGCAAAGTTAATCCACATGCAAAATTCAGTCCATCAATACTATAAATAGTGTGTATGGACTAAGCTTGAGTTCAAAGCGAGCTTACACAGGTGCCCCCAACATTTACATGGGTGCCCTCCACATTCTACATGGGTACTCCCCACCATTTACATGGGTGCCCTCCACATTCTACATGGGTACTCCCCACCATTTACATGGGTGCCCCCCCACATTCTACATGGGTACTCCCCACCATTTACATGGGTGCCCTCCACATTCTACATGGGTACTCCCCACCATTTACATGGGTGCCCTCCACATTCTACATGTGTACTCCCCACCATGTACATGGGTGCCCTCCACATTCTACATGGGTACTCCCCACCATCTACATGGGCGCCCTCCACATTCTACATGGGTGCCCTCCACCATCTACATGGGTAGTCCCCACCATCTACATGGGTGCCCTCCAACATTCTACATGGGTACTCCCCCCCTATCTACA
>JACEFZ010025546.1:0-45919 GCA_014155875.1 Cepaea nemoralis | reverse complement strand
TATATCGATATTCCATGGACTCTGTTATTCCTTCCGTCCAACGTTTACATGGTCAGCCTCTTCCTCTGTTTCCATCTGGTCTGTACATCATTGCTTGTTGTGGTATGCTGTTGACTGGTAACCTACTTGCATGGCCAAACCATTTGACTTGCTGCTTTCTAATAAACTCTAGTGCTGCTATAACCCCCACTTTAGTCCTGATTTTTCCATTTCTGGTCTTATCTCTTCTTGATACGTTGAATATTCTTCTCAGGAACCTCATTTCTGTTGTTGTGATTTTCTTTCTGTTGTCTAGTCTGTTGTAATAGTAAATAAGATTAGTATAGTCAATCAAACTGACAAGGCAAAGTGTTGTGACTTTATATGTAGTCTGTCTATCTCTGTGTTTTGAGACAAGAAATGACTTGGGGGATCCTTTAATTTCCAGGCACACGTAGCGGAATACCTAGGCCTACTTACTCTAGTACGGTTGTTCGCCTTTCTTTTCCAGCCTGGCCACTGTTAGAGAACTTGATAATTTCGGGACCCATTCATTCATACAGTCTAGAATCACGAGCCATTCGATCTCTTCTTCGGCAGTGATTAGTCTTTCTTGTTCTGAAAGTCTACTGGTCGCTACTTTTGAGTGTTTTCTATCAAAATAGCAAGCGCTACACCGTACATGTGCTATAGTAGCAGATGCTAAACTTGCATACTCATGTTAGGCGCCAGAGTAGCACATGCTAAAACTTTATTTTAAACATTGTACAATACTCATTGCAACAAAACTCTAGTCCGGAGGTCAGCATGGCGGTATGGATAAGAGCGCTGGCTCTATAACATCCGGTGTACTGATGCCGAGGTAGCGGGTTCAACTCCCACAACAGTCAGTTGAACTAAATATTGACTTCTCGTCCTTGACTTAGTGTGTTTGCATATCCTTTACAGGACATCGCTGTCAACATCAGCATCTTTCAGCTGTATGGTGATTTCTTGGCAAGATTACGCTCAGTAGTTTGCCATTTCTTTCTGAGCGGCCGGCTCAGTTATCCCGCAAGTCACCAGCGGGGTCGAACCGCTCCCAGCTCTCGCCCCGCTACGAGACTCTGCGTGATAAACGGGATTACGGAGAAAGTGTTGTAACCCCTCGGCCAGAGAGACCGGCCGTCCTTGACTTGAAGACGTAAATTACAAGTACCTCTGAAGTCGAGATGGGTTCGTCTGATGGCGAAGAACACCTGTGACAGGGGAAAGCTAATTCACACAGAAATGTCAGTCGAATGCACTAGAAGTAGTAGCACGTGTATAGACTACATTTGAGCCCAAGCAAAAGAAGGATTTAAAAAAAAACAAAAAAAACTCCAATCTACTTATTTTTTAAAAAAAATACTTGCAACAGACTTAACAGTGTAGATAACTGCACTGCTTAGGCGATAGTTGTCTTTTATCAGCTGTTGCATGGCATTTCTGTAATACTCACAGTCCTTACACGGCACTCCCGGCCCAACCTTCCTTCCCACCATGTTGCCTTCTTCGCACCGCATCCACTAACGAAGGAACTGCACGCCTGCACGCGTTCAGTAAAGCCAGCTGTTCCACTGTGTTTTTTTCCCTCACTTTTTTGCCGGCGTGGGCTCAACTCCATCATGCTTTCTCTTCTGCCGAGCGTGGCCCTGGCGACCGTTGTCGTGGTTAGCTGCAGAGGTCAGACTTAAGATATTTCTCAATCTTGTTGATTGCTACGGTGCTGTCTGTCGACCACACTGGGGTGCCTCCTGGTCAAATGCCATGTTCTTACTTGGCGTGGTAGCTTTGGTCGGGACGGAGACAGTAAAATTTGTATTAATCTTAGTTGAAAGGCTGACTAGCTTTCGCTTGATGGAGAGACTGGTCAGATTACATATAGAGAAAATGAACCACCGTACTGCCTCGCTTTAGCACTGAGAGCCGACATGGATAATGGAGAGAACATATGTGTGTACTACGCCAGTTTCTAGGTGTGTTACTGGACCACATCTGGCACCGAGTGCCGATTGATCTTTAAAAATGTGGATCTAGCACCTTAGGTTCGACGGTTCTTAAAGGCAGGTAAAAGGGTCCTTTACTTTTTTTTCTTTCTCATTCGACCATTTCAGTTCAGTGGAAGCGGTACTCCATACCTCTTCTTGAAATGTGTTGTAACGTGTCATGTAACGTCCTGCATTCAGCGCGCGCGTTGGTGTAACTGTTAGAAAGTTACCCTGACAATGACATAATCGCGGTGGGATGGCCGTAGTCGTCGTTCGTTACGCGAGGCAAAAACTGGCCGCCTCCGTGCACTCAGGCCTTAACATGTGATGGTCTTAACAGATTTAATACCCACAACAGTTCCCTTTTAAGAGACGGATTAATTAAATAATTAACTTACAAACATTATTAACGGTAGCCGCGGAAATCCAGTGGTTAGATCTCTTGGCTGCCCACCCAGAGTTAATGAATTAGAATCCCTCTCGAGACCGGGATTACAAAATAAGAACACTGTCTTGGGCTCTCAGATCGTACACGCCTGGCTGTCACGTCGGTCACGCCTGGCTGTCACGTCGACCTACCCTGGCTTTCAGGTCGATCACGCCTGACTGTCACGTCGATC
This sequence comes from Cepaea nemoralis, assembly GCA_014155875.1. Classification (NCBI taxonomy): domain Eukaryota; kingdom Metazoa; phylum Mollusca; class Gastropoda; order Stylommatophora; family Helicidae; genus Cepaea; species Cepaea nemoralis. The sequence goes on along the minus strand of JACEFZ010025546.1, from coordinate 43,311 downwards.
ACGCCTGGCTGTCACGTCGATCACGCCTGGCTGTCACGTCGATCACGCCTGGCTGTCACGTCGACCTACCCTGGCTTTCAGGTCGATCACGCCTGGCTGTCACGTCGATCACGCCTGGCTGTCACGTCTGATCACGCCTGGCTGTCACGTCGATCACGCCTGGCTGTCACGTCGACCTACCCTGGCTTTCAGGTCGATCACGCCTGGCTGTCACGTCGACCTACCTGGCTTTCAGGTCGATCACGCCTGGCTGTCACGTCGACCTACCCTGGCTTTCAGGTCGATCACGCCTGGCTGTCACGTCGACCTACCCTGGCTTTCAGGTCGATCACGCCTGGCTGTCACGTCGACCTACCCTGGCTGTCAGGTCGATCACGCCTGGCTGTCACGTCGACCTACCCTGGCTTTCAGGTCGATCACGCCTGGCTGTCACGTCGACCTACCCTGGCTTTCAGGTCAACCAAGTCTGGCTTTCAGATCGTTCTAGCCTATAATCGATATTCGGAAAAGTTATGGGAAGTAAGTCGGGCCGGTGTGACATTGACCATTTCACCCATCAAGAGCGATTGGTCTATGAAAATATGGAGACAGCACCATATACCCAATACCCATGAAGGCAGGAATAGAGCTGCCTTTACATTCAGGATAAACAGTTTGAGGGTACATGCCACGCTATCGAAATGTGGCTGTCTCAACAAATAGGAAGAATGCAATGACACAATAATAATAAATAATAATACATTGTAAAGAAGTAGTTTCTTGCTATGGGTCTGTAAAATGATAATGCCTTCACATTGCTTAGGCCTGAAAGCAAGGAGGAATAGGTGGCCGATCTCTCCTCAACACAAAACGGAGTGAGAGAGATCGGCCACCTATTCCTCCTTGCTTTCAGGCCTAAGCAATGTGAAGGCATTATCATTTTACAGACCCATAGCAAGAAACTACTTCTTTACAATGTATTATTATTTATTATTATTGTGTCATTGCATTCTTCTTATTTGTTGAGACAGCCACATTTCGATAGCGTGGCATGTACCCTCAAACTGTTTATCCTGAATGTAAAGCAGCTCTATTCCTGCCTTCATGGGTATTGGGTATATGGTGCTGTCTCCATATTTTCATAGACCAATCGCTCTTGATGGGTGAAATGGTCAATGTCACACCGGCCGACTTTACTTCCCATAACTTTTCCGAATATCGATTATAGGCTAGAACGATCTGAAAGCCAGACTTGGTTGACCTGAAAGCCAGGGTAGGTCGACGTGACAGCCAGGCGTGATCGACCTGAAAGCCAGGGTAGGTCGACGTGACAGCCAGGCGTGATCGACCTGACAGCCAGGGTAGGTCGACGTGACAGCCAGGCGTGATCGACCTGAAAGCCAGGGTAGGTCGACGTGACAGCCAGGCGTGATCGACCTGAAAGCCAGGGTAGGTCGACGTGACAGCCAGGCGTGATCGACCTGAAAGCCAGGGTAGGTCGACGTGACAGCCAGGCGTGATCGACCTGAAAGCCAGGGTAGGTCGACGTGACAGCCAGGCGTGATCGACGTGACAGCCAGGCGTGATCGACGTGACAGCCAGGCGTGATCGACGTGACAGCCAGGCGTGATCGACCTGAAAGCCAGGGTAGGTCGACGTGACAGCCAGGCGTGATCGACGTGACAGCCAGGCGTGATCGACGTGACAGCCAGGCGTGATCGACGTGACAGTCAGGCGTGATCGACCTGAAAGCCAGGGTAGGTCGACGTGACAGCCAGGCGTGACCGACGTGACAGCCAGGCGTGTACGATCTGAGAGCCCAAGACAGTGTTCTTATTTTGTAATCCCGGTCTCGAGAGGGATTCTAATTCATTAACTCTGGGTGGGCAGCCAAGAGATCTAACCACTGGATTTCCGCGGCTACCGTTAATAATGTTGTAAGTTAATTATTTAATTAATCCGTCTCTTAAAAGGGAACTGTTGTGGGTATTGAAATCTGTTAAGACCATCACATGTTAAGGCCTGAGTGCACGGAGGCGGCCATTCTTTGCCTCATGTAACGAACGACGACTACGGCCATCCCACCACGATTATGTCATTGTCAGGGTAACTTTCTAACAGTTACACCAACGCGCGCGCTGAATGCAGGACGTTACATGACACGTTACAACACATTTCAAGAAGAGGTATGGAGTACCGCTTCCACTGAACTGAAATGGTCGAATGAGAAAGAAAAAAAAGTAAAGGACCCTTTTACCTGCCTTAAGAACCGTCGAACCTAAGGTGCTAGATCCACATTTTTAAAGATCAATCGGCACTCGGTGCCAGATGTGGTCAGTAACACACCTAGAAACTGGCGTAGTACACACATATGTTCTCTCCATTATCCATGTCGGCTTCTCAGTGCTAAAGCGAGGCAGTACGGTGGTTATTTTCTCTATATGTAATCTGACCAGTCTCTCCATCAAGCGAAAGCTAGTCAGCCTTTCAACTAAGATTAATACAAATTTTACTGTCTCGTCCCGACCCAAAGCTACCACGCCAAGTAAGAACATGGCATTTGACCAGGAGGCACCCCAGTGTGGTCGACAGACAGCACCGTAGCAATCAACAAGATTGAGAAATATCTTAAGTCTGACCTCTGCAGCCTAACCACGACAACGGTCGCCAGGGCCACGCTCGGCAGAAGAGAAAGCATGATGGGAGTTGAGCCCACGCCGGCAAAAAAGTGAGGGAAAAAAACACAGTGGAACAGCTGGCTTTTCTGGACGCGTGCAGGCGTGCAGTTCCTTCGTTAGTGGATGCGGTGCGAAGAAGGCAACATGGTGGGAAGGAAGTTGGGCCGGGAGTGCCGTGTATGGACTGTGAGTATTACAGAAATGTCCATGCAACAGCTGATAAAAGACAACTATCGCCTAAGCAGTGCAGTTATCTACACTGTTAAGTCTGTTGCAAGTATTTTTTTTAAAAAATAAGTAGATTGGAGTTTTTTTTGTTTTTTTTTAAATCCTTCTTTTGCTTGGGCTCAAATGTAGTCTATACACGTGCTACTACTTCTAGTGCATTCGACTGACATTTCTGTGTGAATTAGCTTTCCCTGTCACAGGTGTTCTTCGCCATCAGACGAACCCATCTCGACTTCAGAGGTACTTGTAATTTACGTCTTCAAGTCAAGGACGGCCGGTCTCTCTGGCCGAGGGGTTACAACACTTTCTCCGTAATCCCGTTTATCACGCAGAGTCTCGTAGCGGGGCGAGAGCTGGGAGCGGTTCGACCCCCGCTGGTGACTTGCGGGATAACTGAGCCGGCCGCTCAGAAAGAAATGGCAAACTACTGAGCGTAATCTTGCCAAGAAATCACCATACAGCTGAAAGATGCTGATGTTGACAGCGATGTCCTGTAAAGGATATGCAAACACACTAAGTCAAGGACGAGAAGTCAATATTTAGTTCAACTGACTGTTGTGGGAGTTGAACCCCTACCTCGGCATCAGTACACCGGATGTTTAAGAGCCAGCGCTCTTATCCATAACGCCATGCTGACCTCCGGACTAGAGTTTTGTTGCAATGAGTATTGTACAATGTTTAAAATAAAGTTTAGCATGTGCTACTCTGGCGCCTAAAATGAGAATGAAAGTTTAGCATCTGCTACTATAGCACATGTACCGTGTAGCGCTTGCTATTTTGATAGAAAACACTCAAAAGTAGCGACCAGTAGACTTTTAGAACAAGAAAGACTAATCACTGCCGAAGAAGAGATCGAATGGCTCGTGATTCTAGACTGTATGAATGAATGGGTCCCGAAATTATCAAGTTCTCTAACAGTGGCCAGGCTGGAAAAGAAAGGCGAACAACCGTACTAGAGTAAGTAGGCCTAGGTATTCCGCTACGTGTGCCTGGAAATTAAAGGATCCCCCAAGTCATTTCTTGTCTCAAAACACAGAGATAGACAGACTACATATAAAGTCACAACACTTTTGCCTTGTCAGTTTGATTGACTATACTAATCTTATTTACTATTACAACAGACTAGACAACAGAAAAGAAAAATCACAACAACAGAAATGAGGTTCCTGAGAAGAATATTCAACGTATCAAGAAGAGATAAGACCAGAAATGGAAAAATCAGGACTAAAGTGGGGGTTATAGCAGCACTAGATTTTATTAGAAAGCAGCAAGTCAAATGGTTTGGCCATGCAAGTAGGTTACCAGTCAACAGCATACCACAACAAGCAATGATGTACAGACCAGATGGAAACAGAGGAAGAGGCTGACCATGTAAACGTTGGACGGAAGGAATAACAGAGTCCATGGGAATATCGATATATGAAGCCCATAATCGGGCACTCTCAAGATGTTTATACTTCACCTCCACACCGCAAGGTACAAGAGGAACATGATGCGATGAGAGATGATGAGACAGACTATGTTGTTTAAAATTTGTAATTGCAATAAATATTTATTTGGATCACACTGAGTAACCTTATTGGGAGGTGCACTGACAAATATTTATTTATTTTTGTTGCATATCCCTTACGGGACGTTGCAGTCAACACCAGCATTGTTCAACTGCTGTTGATATACTAGCCAAGTGTTACGTCCAGTAGTTTGCCATCGCTTTCTGAACGACCGGCTCCCATACCAGCACGTTATAACACATCGCGACACGGTCTGCTGCATATATCGGTCGCAGATGAGCTTCGAACACGTGGTACCCGGCTCTCGAACCGCGTTCGCAAGCCTTTAGCCATGGAGCCTGCCACTGACAAATAAGGGGATTGCAAATATCCCGGATAATCTACGAAAGTTTCTTTCTCTGCTAGATCTACTACTATTAGTCCTCTAATCGTTAGAATGTTCTATCTTTTGAACACTGACTAGTTCAAAATGGGCCCTCGTCAAGTTTGGAATGTTACAAGGCTTGATGTCTCAGCGGGATGGAGGCAATGACTTAGCTGAAGATTCCAGACTTGGTCGTCGACTATCTGGTGATCAAGATCTGGTTTCTCCTCTGGCTTCTCAGTCGATGATAATTGGCTTGGATAGTAGCGCTTTCTTTGGAATTGTATTTAGTGTATTTTGTCTCCTGATTTAGAGTTTTATTTATAACAATATAAGCAAATGCTCAACAGCACTTAACTTTGTTTTTAAAGTTCGTTAGCACAGTAAGGTGGCAAGTAAGCCAGAAAGTATGTTTACTTGAAGGTTAATACGTTGGTATGTTGGTTGATGTTTATGAGTTGAGTCAATTCAGTTTGACTATCTCAGCGATGAGGGTGCAACCATCTGTGAAGATAGTAAATAGCGACAACTGGTGAATGTTCTGTCATACACAACTGGTGGAGCCATCGTCTTTCACACTGACCACTCAGTATTTAGTCTTATATTCAGCATAGTATTTACCAACTAAGCATGTTACAGACATTTCCCCTTTTACTAGGACTAACAACCCCTCAAAGACAAAATGATAAAGTGTACATATACTACTATGTTCCTTAACCCTCTCTTATATTCAGCCTGATTAATTTTAGAAACACAAAAATTATATTTCACAGACTAATGAAGCATCAATATAGATTATATACTAGGCTAGTGAACGACTCCAGTTCAGACAAGAATAATGAAGTTAATGTGGAGCTACCCCCACCCTCACGTTATATGTGTTTGACCTTTGACACACCTGGTAGCAAGTCCGAACATGTGAGAAGTAACGCTATATTTATTATTTAAATATTCTTTACTTTCTGTCACAACTAATTCCTTAGAATCACACATTATATTACAGGAAAATATTATTTAACTAGCTAAACCATAATCTAGAAAATGTTAACTTTTAATTCCTAGAGAATTGTCGAATTCTGTGTTCCTGCCATAACACATATAGTTAGGTTTTCAACCGGTACTGTCCGCCATTTTGTGTGACACGCGTGTTCTCCATCCATCCTCGATTTCGCTATGTCCTTCCGCACACGGCATGGTTCAGATACTTGTACAGTTATTCTAGCCTTAGCTTTGTATTTAATGTTCACCTTACATTAACTATCACGTCACTCCTTCAACGGAATTTACAACACAATGAAATGCAAAACACCTACGCGAACAAATTAACTAAATAATTATTTTTATATACACTTCGCTTCTCGTGACTACACACCTTTCTGGTGCCGCTAGGATTCTGTAAATTTTGTTTTACAAATACTAGGCTAACATGAGCCGATTAAGAATTTACTCTACAGCACGAAAAGGTGAACAGTAGCCTAGCTAACTGGCGATCTCGTCTCACAACTCCGGGTGATAAAATGAACAACGCTGTTTCGCCCTAACGGAAATGGTCAGTCGGGTTTTTCTGTTGCCACTATTCAATCGAGCTGAACTGAGCAAAACTCAGCCAACCCCGTTGTTTTGGCGGTAGACATAAACACTGTCTTCTGCATATATTATATTATTTTATAAATCTCTATAAAAAATAAAGAAGAAGATAGGATAGATTTAAAGAATCATACGTTAACGATAAATCTAATAACAGGAATATAAATATATTAAGCAAAATTATATGGGCTGTCTACTGACTTCGTCACAGCACATACCATGAGAATGGAAGTTTAGCATGTGCTTCTATTACACATAACATGACATTGGAAGTTGAGGCTGTGACTGCAGGCTTCCGATGGATGGAGGCCAGCACTGCTAGATTTGTTGCGTTTGTAACGGACTCATAGTGTATGCTTTAGAAATAAGAGATGGCATATTCCGGGTGGAGTGGCTAGCATCGCTCGACATAACGGAGATTGCTATCATAGGATGCATTTTCTGTCCAAGGCATGCAGGTCTGCTGGTCAGTAGGCTGCTGTCTGGGTTAAGAGCAATATGATAAAGGTCATATAGTGAGGGATCGAGTGGACAACGCAGGTGAACAGAGTTGCCAATTTTGGAAAGACTGGCTCAGAAGGGAGTGATCAGAGGGTCTGGTCGATACAGGTGTACATGTGAAAAGATGTGTATATTTCTACTAGAATAATTGGTATTCGAACATTTCGGTGGCGATTGAAGAGGGGTACACATTATGTGTGGAAATGCCCCGAGTGCAAAGTTGTCTAGTCTCAAGTGAAACAATCATAAGTCTCGGTTGCGTCCCCTGGGTAAGACTGTAAATGTTTATGGGGCTGTGGTGTCTACCAATCTTCATAAAATAGGTATTAGAAATGTTATTGGAGGTAAATCGGCCGCGTGATATTAACATGACCCGCTTGGTGAAGACAAGATGGACCTATCATCAGACCACAAAAACTAATCGACGGTATGACGTTCTGGCCATTTTCCTTTGAGTTAAGTCAAGCACCGGCATTACATCACTTGACATATTCCCATCTGTGCTCCGTTCTCAGCTTCAACAGACAGCGAAGGTTACACTTACAGTCTGGTTATCCGGGAAGGTAACCAGGTCAACAAATGCCTGAAGAAGTCGGATGTGTCGGTCGAAAGGTGCAAATTTCGTAGCTATGCTGTAAACAGACACAACGCAATTATGTCTAAAAACAACATTCCAGACGAACGCAGAAAAGGTCTGGTTTATGTATCCTCCTGGCCTTACCTCAAATTACCTAGTGTCGGCCAGATCCTCTGATCACGCCCTATCGAACCGTTCTCTCTTGGCTATGATAATTTATTTACCGGTATGAATCTCCAAAGACTTGGTTTGAGATGTATGGTCTGTGCATGACAAGTTTGCTTCTCCCTTTGTATATGATTTGTATGTTACATTTTAAAAGGAAGGAATTCATCCAATGCCGTTGAATTCCAGATCACATGTCAGTCAAAAATACCCGAAAAGACGCAGTAAAATTTTTACTGTCAAAGAATCTGTCATCTGCCGCCTATAGTAACTTGCAGTGTAGGAATTAAGGCCGCCTGGTTTGTGCAGTCGCCACGAACTGTGAAGGTTAGGGTTCTCTTTTTTGCCCCCGACGGAAAAAATCCATACCTTACCGAGGATTCGAACCCGGGTCTCCCGAAGGAGAACCTGCCATTCTTAGCCACTAGGCCAGCCACTTCCAAACATTTGTATTAAAACAGTAAAAAGTAAAAGTTCTCATGCTTACGTCTTTTATGGGTATATGGTGTGCGTCCATATATTCGTGCTCAAGCGACATTCGGGGTATAATGAGGTGACAGGCATATCTTTCAACAGTATGAAATTCTGGCCATGAACTCTGATGGGATTCCAAAGAATCGTGTCTAGACGTAAGCTATTTGAAGATATTTTGCTTATCCATCAGTTTTTGTTTTTCATTTCTTACTTTTCAACCTTTTTGAAACCCTCGTGGCACGCGTCCCAATCATTCGCGCCACCACGGTAGAAAAAATATTCCCGCACCGGATGAACCAGACAGAACAGTTAACATATCGGATCGATTATCGCTTTGTGTATTTGGCACCGGTTCCTTAAAGCAACGGAAGGTTCATTCATATTTAACGGGCTGTTTTTCATAGTCCCCTGCTTCTCCGCTTTTGTTTAGGTATTCTACTTAACCAAGTGTCTTAACGATTTCATTTCCAGACAACGCACCATACATACGTTGATGGTTAATACGTATGTGACTAAAACAATTTGTTTCATCACTCTCGTTAGTCCCTGGCTGTTCTCACTTGTCCCGAATCTGTGCACGTTGTTACTTGTAGTGCTTTAATCTAAGACATCTATTACGATTACACTTCTAAATGTTTCCCACTGTGTGCAAGTTGTAACTCAAAGTGCTTTAATCTAAACATCTATTACATTTCTAAACTTGTCTTGGCTGTGTGCATTTTGTTTCTTTATGTATTGTAATCTAACCATCTATTAAACTTCTAAATGTGTCCCCCCACTCTGTGCGTATTGTTACTTTAAGTGTTATATTCTTAACATTTATTAAAATTCTAAACTTGTCCTGACTGTGTGCATGTTGCTACTTTAAGTGCACTAATATATGTCTTCTCATAACGTGCCCACGATCATTGCGGGAGCTACGGAGTACTTGATATCATCTTCAGCTGTCAGTGTAGTTGGAGTGAGGAGAAGCAAGCGAGGGAATGGAGAGAGAGAAGAAGGTATAGAAATAGAAGGGCGGGGTAAAGAAAATAAAATATAACACCAAGGATTCAAATACATACTGTTCAAAAAATAAAAAGATACGCAACATTTTTGGTGTTCTTTTATAAAAGACTAGCTGACCCTGCCCGGCTTCGCCCAGTCACTGGTGGGGAGCATCTCATTTAATTCATATAAGTAGTCATATAAGTTCTCGTTCCCGTTACCGACTGTCTGTCTGTCTGTCTGTCTGTCTGTCTGTTTGTCTGACCCGGCCCGGCATTGCCCAGCTCCTGGTGTGGAGCATCTCATTTAATTCATATAAGTAGTCATATAAGTTCCCGTCTATCTGTCTGTCTGTCTGTCTGTCTATCTGTCTGCCTGACCCTGTCCGGCTTCGCCCAGTCCCTGGTGGGGAGCATCTCATTTAATTCATATAAGTAGTCATATAAGTTCTCATTAAATTCATACAACAAAAAAAGTAACTTAAAAGAATGTCCTTCCACACACCATCCATTATTTTTAATGAAAACTCTTTCTAATCACCTGCATGACTACAGTAACTTCTTAAGCAAATAAAGATGAGTTACAATGTTATGCATTGTGCATTATTTTTATGAAAACTTTGAAAATGCCTTACAGATTGTATCATTATTTATTATAACTCATATGCCGGTACATAACTATGGACACAGAGTTTATAAATCTTTGAAAACGATGCCACAATATGACTATAAGTTATACAGAAAAGTTATGCCCCTTGAAATAACTTTTACGCAGTTAGGTCCCCTTAAATATATGAAATTATAATGAAAAATGAAAAATGAAATAATACTGAGTAAGCAGGCGATTTCACACTAAACAAATATCACAGTTGGCAGCTCTAGAATGAAAGGAAGGCGTGTAGAAAATTTCATCTCAATCGGATGGGCCGTTCGCGAACACATAAAGGACATACATACAGACAGACAGACGATCCTTATTTATATATAAGATATTCGCTGATTGGACATCGGTCAACCTATCGACTGTGTCCATCTGGTCATCAACTTCTCGTGGTTACCTGAATTGTACTCATCTCATGATTCGTGAGGTAATGAAAGAGGGCAAGGTCAAAACAACATTTTTGACAATAACTCGTGACAGGTTCATGATAATCCCGTGAAACTTACTGAACTTAAAACTCTCTGACCATATTATTGAATGCCTATGAAAGATTAATACTTCTCGAATAAATTCAGTTGAAATTTCAATGCGCAAGTATGGTTCGTCTCACTACAGGACAACGACTCATCATCATTGAACGTTAACAGGCTGGACAGTCACAAAGTATAGTAGCCAGAGACTTTAATGTGGTTAGAAGCATCATTAGTCTCCTTTAGAGGCGATTTAAAAAAAACAACAACTGGTACAGTGGCAGACCGGCCGCGCAGTGGAAGACCCAGAATCACAACTGCTACCGAAGACCGCTTCATACGGCTGTGTCACCTTAGGAATCGATTTGCATCTGCGTTCTCCACAGTCCAGTCAATGCCAGGAGTTCGTCGAATGCCCAACGATACGTCGCTGAAATTCTTCATCATCCTCACGTCCTTCCACTTCTGGCTGCACGAGGGTCTATTTTTCAGCAGGATAACGTTCGATCTCATATGGCACAACTCACCTCCCAGTTCCTCGGTGACAACAACGTCCAGATCAGTCTAAGCTTGCAATTGAAACTGCAATAATGGTGCGTTTCGTTTTTTTTTAACAGTATTTAATAGTGGGCTACTGGAATTTTCGCAGTGCCAGGCAGAGAGAGCCTGTACTGGAGAAGCAGATTTATGACTTTGATGTCATCATTCTGCAAGAATTGAATGGAGATGATTACCAGTGCCATGGATATGTCAGTCACATTTATCCAACTGGAAAAGGGAGGCATGTGCAGGGTCTGCTAGTGAAGAAGGGATCAAAACGTTAGGCTCTAGACCAGGGGTGGCCAACACGAGGCCCGCGGGCCGCATGAGGCCCGCCGGGAGTCATGTTGTGGCCCGCGGAGTGGGAAGCGACGATGTTGTCGAAGCTGTAGCACGCTTGCTTGTTTACTTTAATGTTGTTTTTTTTTAAATTAGGTGCGTGGCCCGGCAGGAGATATTATTTCTGAAATTTGGCCCGCCTGCTGAAAAGGTTGGCCATCCCTGCTCTAAGTCATTGGAATAACAATGCAAGAGAGGTCCATGGTATAAAGATAGAGGTTAGGGGTCTAAGCTGGAACTTAGTCAATGTAAATGTTGCATCGGATTCTTTTGTTATAAAGGAACGATGGAACTGGCTTAAGAAGCTGGAAACGACAGGTATATGGCCTCGCGGAAGCCATGGTGAATTCAGAAGTCTGCATAAAAGATGGGAGGCCAACGAGAATGAGAATGAGGTTTGTGATGCAGTAACTGCTATTGACCTGGTATTTGTTACCCAATCGGCATTTTCGGATGTAAAATGGACTATCCTGTGTGATCATGGGAGTCATTTACCCTGTTCTGTATTGATTGCCAAGTTCAACAAAAACAAGGATGTGCGAGCACGTAAGCCCTATAAATATGGGTGGGGTTATGAGAAGAAATGAATTGGAGAACTTGGTGACAACTGGCAAGATCGAAGGGAAGAGACCGAGGGGAAGACCAAGAAGTAAATACATGGATGACTTGGCCACCTGGTATAGTCGAGACAAACACGGAGTTGATCCACGACTCTTGTGATCGAGTTAGATGGCAAAACCCTTATCGGCATGGCACAAGATGGATGGGTGGAACACCCTTTATGGACGCCTCAAACAGAGGGCATGCAGTGTAACCAGCAAACCTATTTATGTGCAGCCTTCATTGTGGGCCTCTGAGGCAGAATGGACATTGGGATCAAAGAGAACGACAGTTAAGCAGTTACAGAAAGTGCGGCGGACACTCCAAAGCTCACAAGAGAAAATGGAGAAAGCTTCAAAAGAAAAGAAATATAAAGTGGAAGAATTATGTGCAGCAGAGGCTAAAAGAGTGAAATGGAAAAATCTTATAAATGAGACTGGAGGAAATAAGACACCGGGACAATTCTGAAAATTGCACAGACAGATGAAAAGGGAAGATCATCATACCACAATAGGTACAATATACAGAGATAGCTGTTCGCTTTTAACAACAAAGAGAAAGGGGAAGCTTTCCAGCAGAGATTTATAGCCCAGACAGATCAGAACTATGGGGATATCAGAGACTCGGTTAAAGATGATCTATAAGGTACCATTAAAGATATCTACTGAGAAGATATACACCTGGAAGATATCAAAATGTACTGAAAAAAAGCAAAAGATACCACACCAGGTCCCGATGTGGTTAGGCAGGCTCACATAAGAGATATGAGTGATGGAGAACTGTATAACAGTGTGAAGGACTAACAAAGACTGTTGACTTCATATAAATAAGGTTTATTTCCATGGTATGACAACTTCTACAAACATGGCGTCCTTTCAGCTTCAGACCCAGATGTTTACTGCCCCCTGACAACCAACTACGTCACGACTTGAGCATCTCTCTTCCCATTCTCCCCCGCTGCTCAATCGTGCCGTAGCCTTTTTCCCACCTAATACCTCTACTTCTGTTACACCTCCCCATGTTAATTAAAGAATTTTTCTTGTAAAGGAAAAAATCTTTACTCCTAATCCCCTTACTCTATTCCCTCTTTTTTTCCTTACCTCTCACAGTTCCTCTAATCTTCCCCAAACCAACTCCAACTTAAGTAAATATTTTATTCTTTAACTCTTTCCCGTGCTATATAGTTAACCACTATATAGTCATATATTTCTGGCTCGTTCTTGGCTCCTTATTGTTCCTGTAGAAAATATACATATTATAAGAACAGCTCGTAAAATCGTTATCATACCTTTGACCTTATAAACTCCCCACTCTTCCACAACACAGGATGAACAGAAACAATGTAGTTAGAAAAAGTAAAGAAACGGTGCGCACCGAGTGAGAAGTATAAAGAATGAATAGTCAAGATGACCACATTTACACACAGTAATGAATAGTTAACACACTCACATTTACCTCCCTTGCCAATAAAAAAAATTTTTTGTAAAACAATTTTTTAAAATACATCTTACAAAATAGATCTTTGTTCTCTATCAATAAATTTGACATAAGTTTTCACAACACTTATATTGCCATCCACAATCTTGTCTATATTTCGTTATCTCACGAGCCCATGTTCATATTCTATGAACATTTTTTTTATATAATTTACGCTGGTTTTTCACAGCACCTATATCTTGCCCCCACACATCCCATGATCTGCTTCTTTGTCCCGTTTTATATATATCCTCGCTTATATGCTGCCATTTACAGTCTTCCCCCAACCTTATACCTTCTTATAACGCTACTCCTATTTTACTAACAGTTCATATCTATAAGAACCTCTTTAAGCAACTTAATATTCACAAAGATAATATTTCTCTATATTATCCGCCAGTAGTTTTATTAAGTCTTTTCTGAACGAAAGGCCTTAAACAAAGCCCCATGTATTTGAAAATTAAACTTACTTAACTAAACTTATAACCTATTCATTAACAATGTAACTTAATATACAAAACCACTCGTTTAAACGAAATAAAATCAAAACAAGACGTCATTCCCCCAAATTATCCAAAGAAAAACACATTTTAAAATGACATAACATGCATTTTATCAAATCAGAATAAAACATTCTATTACTACCTATCACTATTGGTCTCTTTTACGGACCAATAGTTTGTACTCAAACTACTATGAACACAATAATCCTATTCTAAATCAATTAATCAAATAACATTTTACAAGACCAAATCAAGGGAAAAAAACTTTTTACATATGAGGCATTTCAACTCAGACTCAATAAAACAATCAAATAATAACCATCATTTTCCAGTACCAACTCAAGCAAAAAAACATATTATATATGACTCATGACTCATAAAACTCAGAGTGAATAAAACACGATTTTCACAAAAAACTCTCTTAAAATTACTACGTATAGTGGCCCACCAACATTGGCCTCTCATACTAACATATCTATTTATACAAGTCATTCCAGTATTTCTATGACCGAGAAAACAAAACACTTCCCTGCCACGTATGTATATCTGTTAACTACAGACTAATTTCTTAACTTAGAACAATATCTGTTCTCTCTGCACACAAAAAAATCAATAATCAACACTGGCCGTACCATTTATTATCTCCTCTCATAACTTTCTATCTTTTTCTATCTTAACTCCTAACACATCATACATCCGGAATATCATCTTAAGTAAGCACTGTAAACTACAGGTTGACTCCTTTTATCTATTCCTAATGTAGCGACTATTCCAATGTCAACTTAATGTAGCAGCCATCATCTACTTATCAATTAACTTGTGGCTCGGCCTGCCAATTATTTCCCTTGGACCAAACATCACTATAACTTCCTAATTATTACCGTTAAACACGGCATTTCTAGCACCAATAAAAAACTTGTCTATTTGCTATCCACCTATTGTACCAATACCTAATTCATCCAATCTACGAAAAGTCAAGAAGTAGAAACATAAAATTCAACCAGCAATTCTATCACAGAGAGAAAAAATATATATATACCTCTCTCAAACCTACTTCTATATTATTTAACTGCTTAACTACTCCTCAAGACCACTTATAAAAAGTATCCATAGAATCCTTTTCCATTTCCACTGTTTCGTATACTTCCTCGAGCATCACTTATAACTTATAACTTGCCATCTGCAATCTTCTCTATCTATTTATCTCCTACGTTTCCACCTCTTCAATAACTCCAAGTTTCTTTGAATAAGTGCTAACTCTACATCAATATCCTCTTCTTCGTACAACTTATTAGTTTCTTCCATACTACTAATTGATTCTGACTTTTCATCCATTTCTTCTTCTTCGTCTGTATGTCTCTCGTTAGCAGCCGCTAATCTCTTCTGTTCAATATCCCATCTAATTTGTCTATCATTATTTCTTAAGGACCTTTCTAGTAGAGGCATATCTTCCCCGCTTGTCGAATAATCTCTAATTCTCCTCTGTCTTTTCACTTCTCTATCTCTTTGTTTATCCATTCTTCTTTTCGTTGCTTGTCTAGTATTTTTAAATGGAGCACCTATTTCCTCTTCCATACTATCATAATGACTTTCATTCACATTTTCTTCTTCTATTGTTTTCGGTATCATCTGTTCTTGAGTATCTTCGTAAGCTGGAGTTGCTAGTAACTGATTTTGTGCTGGATCTTTTCTAAAACTTGGGGTTACTGTAGCTCCTCTGACGACTTGTTCATCTAAATATCTTGTGTCTGAATAATAATAATTATTATTATTATTATTTTCCATCTCATCCTCGTCTCTTCTTAAGTGTTCAACGTGTGCCCTTGCCACATGTCCTGTGACCTGGTTCTTGATAGTATACGATACATTACCTAGTTTTTCCAAAACGTAATAACCTGGGATCCAACGAGCATCAAACTTAGAGTTTCTTCTATGCTTCTTGTAATAAACTCTATCACCTACTTTAAACTCCTGTAACTTTGTATTTACATTTTTGTACTTTTTCTGTCTTTCCCTAGCTTTAATTATATTATTCTTTAATCTTACGTGTGCTTTATGCATTTCTTGTATTATTGTCTCTTGAAAGTCTTCCCCCATATATTTCCGTCTTGGTTTTAATAGATTATCTATAGGTAGTATTGGTTCTCTCCCGTGTATTAAATAGAATGGTGAAAACCCCGTGCTCTCATTTTGATTTGTGCGAATAGCGCTAAGGGCAGGTCCTAAGAATAGATCCCAATCTTTTTCATGTTCATCAACAATCTTTGCTATAATATCATACAATGTCCTATGTTGACGTTCGTTCCTAGCATTTGAAGAAGGTCTATAATATGAGGTCTTTATATGTTTTATATTCAAATCTTTTAATAACTTTTCGAATTTTTTATTTACAAATTCCCTACCATTATCCGTAAGTATACTTTGTGGGCAACTAAATCTTGGTACGAACTCTTGTAAAAAAATATTAATGACAGTATCTGCGCTCTTATCTGGGATTGCATAAACTTCCGGCCAAAGACTGTAGACGTCTACTATATGAATTAAATACACGTTTCCTGACAATGTTCTAGGGTGAGGACCCGATATATCTAAACTAATCTTTTGCATTGGGAACTGAGGAATATCTGTATCTTGTAAGGGACACTTAATTGTTTTCATATTCCTTAACCTGCATTTTTCACACGTATCTACATATTTGCAAGCAGATTTAAACAAGTTTGGCCAATAATATTTGCTCGTAAGTGCTTTGACCAATTTATCACGACCGAGATGTCCATTCTCATTGTGATATGCATTTAAAACTTCATTTTCCAAATGTTTTGGAATATATTTCCTTAGCTGTTCGTTCCTTTCACACATATAGTATAACTGTCCATCCTCTTGTAAAACCAAATAACTCTTCTTATATTTGTTATCCTCCGTTTCTCTTAATTTTTGTTTTATTTGTAAGACTTTTGGATCCAGATCTTGTTCTTCTTTCATATTAAATTGTGCTAAATGTGGGTCTTCTGCTCTAAGTTCAGACTCTTGATCCGATGGTAAACTCTCAATTTCTTCTCTATTTATTATGGCAGAATCTAAAATATTTACTTGCCAGTTTCGGTCGTCTATCTCTGGTTCAGCTTCATCTTCTGTGTCTCCTGATGACTGTGGGTACGGAATCCTAGACAATAAATCAGCGCATGTGTTAATCCTACCTGGAATGTATTCAATTTTCGTGTTGTATCCCTGTAGATTCAATGCCCACGTCTGTATTTTCCTGTTCTGCACTGGAGCTTCTAAAAAAGACTTTAAAGGCATATGGTCAGTTCTAATAACAAAATTTGCGTTATGTAAGTAGTAATTTAGTTTCTGAAGAGCATAATGAATAGCATATGCCTCTTTTTCAATAGTCGTCCATTTCCGTTGTGATTTGCTAAGTTTGTGAGACAAGAAGTAAATTGGCCTTTCATTTTTAACCCCTGGTATTCCAGACTCTTTTCCTTCATATGGTTGAACCAAACATGCTCCTATTGCATTGTCCGAAGCATCTGTGTACAGTATTAACTGTTTATTCAAGTCTGGATGCGTCAATCGTGGTACCAGTGTTAAGCTGTTTTTTAAATACTCGAACGCTTTTTGACACTCATCATCCCACTTAAATCTAGCGTATTTGCCTGTTAAATTTGTAATAGGTTCTGCTATTTTTGAAAACGCTGGGACAAACCGCCTATAATACGCACAAGTTCCTATAAACGCACGCACTTCCTTTACGTTAGTTGGAGGAGGTAACTCTTTAATAACCTTTATCTTGTCCTGGTCTGGTTTAATTCCGTCTCTATTTATAATATAACCTAAATATTTTGTTTCTGTCTTTAAAAACTGGCACTTACTAAGCTTCAATTTAACGTCATGTACCCTTAATCTATCGAATACTAATCTAATATGTTTTAAATGATCATTCACATCTCCTTTCGTAAAAATCAGAATATCGTCTATATAGGCTAATGCAAACCTTTGCATACCTTCTAATACTTCATTTATTAAGAGCATGTAGTGAGACGGCGCAGTTTTGACACCAAAAGGCATTCGTAAGAATTCGTAAGAACCCATATGAGTACAGAAAGCACTTTTCTTTTGAGCGTCCTTCGACATCGGAATACACCAGAACCCTGACCTTGCGTCTAACGTCGTGAAGAATGTAGAACCATTAAGCAGCCCCAAAATATCATCAATTACTGGTAGTGGGTACGCTACATTCTTAGTGATTTTGTTCAAGGCCCTGTAGTCGCAGCAGAAGCGACTCGAACAATCAGGTTTGGCCACGATGACGACCGGAGATGACCATTCTGACTTCGATCTTGTTATTATTCCTGCTTTCAACATATCTTCTATTGCCTTTTCTACAATTTCTCTATTTCTCAATGGAGTTCTATATGGTTTTAAACTAATTGGTGGATGGTCTCTGTCATGGTCTTATATGACATGTGTAAGGAAGAATGTAAGTGCCGGTATGTAAGCGAGAGTCAGTGTAAGCATAGCTGAGGTAAAGGGCAGTAAGAGACACCACGGCTTGGCTAGTGGACGGTCAGGCAAGAAGCCCGTGAACCGAGCCACGTGATGTGGGAAGGTCAACGAAGAGAGAGGCAGTGTGTGTGAGGCAGCGAATAGAGACGGACGTGTGGAGATCTAGAGAACGCTAGAACGATAGAACGATAGTGGTTGTGACGGATAGATGGAGATGAACGTTGTGTAGTGATATTCGAGGAATGTACTAACTGTGATATGTGCGGGATGATGTGAAGTTGTGATTGTGAATGATCATGCGGGCGACAGTGTAAAGATCGCCATTGTGAGCTAGCGCGTGGCTGTTGGTGGTGAACGATTGTTTGAGCGTGAAGTGCGACTATGTTGTCAGCCTGTAATATATATTGTAATAAATGGTTGTTCAGGAGATAGCTCCTGCCAGTTTTCCGATTGCATTCATGTGTTATTGGTAGATGTGTCGTAGATGTTGTAATTTGCCTGTCCAAGTCCAGCGAGCTAGACAGAGCTACTAATTAGGACTCTGACAGGTATAATGGTGTCAGAAGTACACATGAACCACATGCCCATGTAGAACGCACAAAAGAACGCTACTTTTGTAAAGAAGAAGAAGACCTATTCCATAATATATAGTAGAAATTGTAAAGTAAAGATGTGTTAATAGAGTCAGAACGAAAATAACATCATTTCTTTCCACAGCAGGTTTCAATTCTACAAAGCGACCGACGTAACCAGACCAGGTCAGCGGTAACCATCACGAGAATCACGTTCCTGTACATCAAGCGTTCGAGTAGTCAGCAGAGAAAGATAAGTTGATTAATTTTGATTGCTAAGTACCCAAATCTGCATTCTTTGATTTGCTTGAATAGATATCATCATTTGTACATTTAAATATTAATTAACAGAAAATGTCGGAGGATGAATACCAATTACAGTTGTGGGGCACAAAGCATTACAGAAATTTGCATGACTTTTTCGAGGGTACACATGCACAAGACAAAGCAAATTGTAATAGACAACCTGAGTTAATACGTGATTGGCTACAGAAATTTGAAAAGAAAATGCAAGACTACAAAATCCCAAAAGATTCTTGGTATTCATGGTACAACACATACGTACCAATGAAAAATAAAAAACTACAAGAGTTCATACCAGATATGTCAAGTACAAACTATGAATATCATAAGACAAACATATTAAAACACTATCCAACCTCTTGTGAGACTCTAAACGTAGAAATACAAAATGTGAAACCAGCCACAGACAAGTCATTCACCCAGTATATAAGTGAATTAGAAGAATCTTTCAGAAAACTAATAATGGTAATTAAACATTCAGACAACAATCAAGGAGTAATAAATTTCTTGCTAATAGAAAAACTAAAAGCAACACTACCAGCCGAATGCGGAAAATATTTAGAAGAACACAAAACAGAGCCTATCAAAAATTTACTAGAAAAATGCCGCGAATACTACAACCAAAGTATAAACCTGGTTAAGAACACTCAACAGAAAAGTACTGTGAAATCAACGGCATCTGCAGCCACAGATGGTCAAAATAAACCACAGAAAACAAAACCAGTACTGTGCAAACATTGTAGCACCCCACATACAGAAAATGGAATATGCGATAAGAATCCCACTTATCAAGAATACCTGAATACTATTATAGCACAAAAACTGGGGAAGGTAAATCAAAGGAAATATAGAACAAAATGTCATTTTTGCCTTGCTTATGGCCATAGACGTTTTGAATGTGAAGGTGTAAAAAGAATACAGATAGCAAAAGCAAATGCAGCCATAAACATTACAACAGACAGTTCAGTAAAGAACTTAGAAAAAATAAACATCACAGAGACGAAAACAAGACCAAACACTGCAAATTCAGAACAAACTGAGTTTTACCCATCAGACTTTGTACCATATTTCAATAATGTTGTTAACATCACTCAGCCTCATTCCTTATGTAAAGAGAGCAATACTCAACAAGAAAGTGAGGAAATGAACAAAACCTCAAGACTGTCGTTAGGAAAACTAACGTTCCATGAAGGATACATCAATGACACAGTATGCACATGTGTACGCGACACAGGGTCCTGTCTTATCGGTCTTCGAAAGACCCTAGCTGATCCTAAAGACTACCTAGATGAGTACATCTATTGCAGAACTGTTTCAGGGACATTAGAGAAATATCCTATGGCATGGGCCAATATAAAATCACCTTTTCTATCAGGCAGAGTAACTTGTGCTTTATTAGACAATCCATGCTGTTATTTATTAATTGGAAATGTATTAAATGTGACAGACTACACAGAGTCCAAAATTCACACAGGACAAAAAGTTAACACCACAACAAGTACTGCCTTAACTACACCACTCATCATACAACAACATGATGAAAAGAACAAAGTACCACACCATACCATCTCAAAACAAGAAAAAACAGAAACTGGTGTGTATCATCACAAGGAAAAAGATGCAGAAAACAAGCATTTCACAAGGGCAAGGAAAGATCACAAATCATTATGTCACATACTATACTCCATGTACTCCCTGTTAACTACACACATAAACGAGTGCACACAGTGGATGGTTATACTTGCACTACTCATTGTAAATACAAAACAAATGTCTTCACAGACAGTTTTATTTTCACATTATCATGACGCAACACAGATGATATTACTCATGACAAACCAGCAAACTTTGTTACTTATATCATTACTGTTGAACAAAAGTTTGGTGTTACCACTGCTAAACACTATGTCAAATCAACTCAGACACATACTTATGCTGAACAATGTAAATCTCCAGTCGGTGGAATTACTGACAAAAATCAGCAACAAATTACCCTACATATTTTGGAAAATATACACAAATTGCAGAAAAGCATACAAACATGCACGATTACATTTCAAAACTATACATGGTGTATTATTATTGTTTGAACTATTGAATGTATACACACATGTACGAGTGCAGGTTTGGAGATAGCACTCAAAATGATCTCAACATAAATTTTGAAAATCCCCACCCTTCGGAAAATTCTAACCGTAACCCACTTTATATCCTTAGATCCAGTAACTACAGAGTTGCCTTGTCTGCTGTACAACTCCAGCGCTATGATACTAGCACACTCCATTGTACGGACCAGCATAAACATTCCTTCAACGTGAAAATTGTCATCAACAGAACAGTAAGACTCAACATGTGATTTCAGGTATCTAACAGTAAAATATACCCATATTGACTTAGTTTCAAACGAGTATCTACAGAATTCACCTTTTGAAATCGACTAACAACGACGACAGCTTCACAAGTACAGACATTCATTTTCGGTGATCAGTTTAATGAACTAGATGCCAACCTACAAACTATGGCAAAGACAGTCACAGACAGACGCACCATGGCCACACTCAAAATTAAGGCCACTGAACTTAATTAATTCTTATTTTATACATGTGAATTCCAGCAATTTTACAGTATACGTGTGAATTCCAGCAATTTTACAAAATGGACTTACAAATTGGCCAAACTTGGTGAACAGTCTTAAGCACTATACAGAAGGAAAGACAATATCATGATATACAGAAGAAATGCCAAACATTCCAGCACCGCAGTGAACATTGAACACGAGTGATGTAATTCCGTGTGCATAACTCTCACAGGACAAGAACGGTATCCTATGTGTGCATAAGGGCATCGACGATGTATATTTTATTGTATATGTATTAACTGTATGACATCCAATGTCTAATTTTATTATTATAATACTTTGTATTGTTATAATGTGATATGTACATATGAGCGTAAGTATAGTGGCGAATAGAATAAGTTGTAATGCTAAGAATCAACGCCTGGCAATCCCAGTGCGCGATTGTTACCAAACTTGCCTTCGCGTATGCTGGATAGCCCGACGAATGACGCTTAGCAATAGTGGTATAGAATTAACATCAGCTATCTGATGATTAAGATGGTGACCAGAAAGAACATACCAACAGGGTGATGCCAACCAAAGAGATTGATAACAAATCTCCATAACAGTAAACGAGGTGTGCTTACAAAGGGAAACAACTCACGGTCCGACATAATATGAGGTAAGGGGGACTATAACATACATGAAGTATATTCGAACCATGACCACAACATTGACATAGCGTGCTCATAAAGAATCGAGTAGTGTGCATTAAATAGAGACGAGGGGAACCACGTCTGAATAGAGAGAAAATTTAAGAATGCTGTAAGAGGAAGTTGTAGCCTTATTTGAGGCGTAAACCAATGGAGAATCCTTAAACCAGCATAGCTACAATAACTATGAGATGAGAATGCACATATAATCGATTGAGAAATATGAACAGAATGTAATGTCACGGAGTGGTGGTTGAATAATATAACGAGGTATGACAAGTAGACCCAACCAGAACATTTGTCAGACCACGACAAAACCTTGAGAGAAACCTCAATACTGAAAAAAGAGAGAACAATGTTTGAAGTTAATCTCGGAAAAGATCAGAGCAAAAAGGGACGCAAGCGTATACTTATGATCATATAATCCCCTGACAAAGTTAGAAAGATGTACCAAGAGTAACAACAGCAGAATGTGTCACATGTCTAAGAGTAAGTGCCACATTGGTTGTGCGGGGGGAGAATGTCATGGTCTTATATGACATGTGTAAGGAAGAATGTAAGTGCCGGTATGTAAGCGAGAGTCAGTGTAAGCATAGCTGAGGTAAAGGGCAGTAAGAGACACCACGGCTTGGCTAGTGGACGGTCAGGCAAGAAGCCCGTGAACCGAGCCACGTGATGTGGGAAGGTCAACGAAGAGAGAGGCAGTGTGTGTGAGGCAGCGAATAGAGACGGACGTGTGGAGATCTAGAGAACGCTAGAACGATAGAACGATAGTGGTTGTGACGGATAGATGGAGATGAACGTTGTGTAGTGATATTCGAGGAATGTACTAACTGTGATATGTGCGGGATGATGTGAAGTTGTGATTGTGAATGATCATGCGGGCGACAGTGTAAAGATCGCCATTGTGAGCTAGCGCGTGGCTGTTGGTGGTGAACGATTGTTTGAGCGTGAAGTGCGACTATGTTGTCAGCCTGTAATATATATTGTAATAAATGGTTGTTCAGGAGATAGCTCCTGCCAGTTTTCCGATTGCATTCATGTGTTATTGGTAGATGTGTCGTAGATGTTGTAATTTGCCTGTCCAAGTCCAGCGAGCTAGACAGAGCTACTAATTAGGACTCTGACAGTCTCCCGTATCTATTTCCATTGTAACTGTTTGTGTCTTTCCCAATTCCAAATCATTAATTGCAAATACATCTTGATTTTGCCTTATAAGTTGTTCTAATACTTCCTTATTTTCTGGCGGAGCTTTTAACTGTGCCAACAATTCTTGTTCCCTTGTCATTTTGTCTAGTGAATGTATTTGGGCTGTATTTCTTCTGGATGGATGGATCAATTCATCCATTTGTACGTTCCCTCTTCTTCCGCGTCCGCGTCTGTTATTAACTCTTTCACTAGAAGTTTCTGAATAACTTGTTCCCGACCTTTCTACTCTATCCGTTGCCAATATGTCACTAATGTTATGATCTAGTTTGGCTATCACACATCCTCTGTATAATTTGATTTCTCTACCTGTGTTGTTGATAATCATCACTGGAAAGGTTAAATGTTTATCCAACGCTATTATTCCATCCGGAACTTCCAAACCAGGCTCATCAATTACTTCCTCTTGCAACTCAGTGATTCTGACTGTGTCTCCTGCCACATAATATGGGTTTCTCTTCAGCTTTGCTTGTATCAAATTAACCGACTGTGGTTTTAACGTCGTGGACATTTTTACTCTAACTAGTGCTGATATATGCATGTCTTCTTCCATATCTACATAGACGTCCCTGAATTTTAATTTATGTAAATCAAAGAAAAGTCTTATTCCATTTTTTATTAAAAAATCTCTTCCTATCAGCATGTTTCTATTTAAATCTTTCACTACCTGAAAAAGATGTCTTACGTTGATCCCTCCTAATTTAAAATTGATCATTGTTTGTCCAATTAATTGTAAATTCTGTCCTGTAACAGAGTGAAGATTATTATGACTCTTAAATATTCTACAATTTCTCATTATTTTATATAAAAAAACTTTCTTTAATTACACTAACCTGAGCTCCTGAATCAATTAATGTACGAACTCTATATTTTCCTATTTCTATTATGCACGAACTATTATCTGTTGTCTTCACTGTAAACTGTTTGACTTCATCTACTTGTGAGCATTCTCTATTCGTCCCCCTATGTCTATTATTAACATTCTCTTTAAACCTTGGGACCTTATTATTTACCCTCCTATCACAGGTCCTTTTTAATAGGTAGGGCGCCGGTTTTCCTGCGTTCTTGTACCTGTAAAATTCCTGTGTCTACCTTCAACATTCCTACTCAACCTGTTATTGTCATGTCTACCCTGTGTATTCGACTGGACACGCCTGTTATTACAAAAACGAGAAACATGTCCGTGTTGACCACAAACCCAACAGACAATATTTGTGTTATTTGTGTTGCCTACTGTCTCACTTGTAGGGTATCTCATATTTCTTCTTTCATCATAATCACTTCTATTTCTACCTTGTAACGTCTGTATACCTCCTCTCCTATTCCATCCGAACCTTGTTTGTCCTATTTCCATAGGCTCCTCAACTCTGTCTTCTCGACTTGTTCCTATTTCTCGTCCTGTTCTCAATCTAAATCTACGTCTCAAATTTTCTTCTTGTACCGCGATATCTACCGCTTGTGATAACCTCTCAGGGTTTTCCCTCATCAGCTTAAATTTCAAACCATCGGATTTTATGCCATCTACAAAAATCCCTACTAACATCCTCTCCACCTCTTCTCCTCGTACATTCTGTCCTAAGAATGCCTCTTCAGCCAGGTTAATCAACCTATCGCTGAACAATTGTACCGTCTCTCCGTTGTTTTGTTTAGCCTGTCTCAACACGGAAAAAGCATGTTGTGGATCCGTTATTTCCGTGTACTTTCGTGCTAGGTCCTCTTTAAATTGTTCCCATGTCTCATCTACTCTAGCCTCTAACTTTCTTCTTATATGATCCGAAACCGGTTCTGTTGCCGCCTGATAAGCCAGTCTCATTTTTTCTTCATCCGTTGCCGAGACCAAATACGCATATTTTTCTATGGAAGTTATCCACTTCTTAAACTCTCTGGCCTGTCCACTAAACTTAACAATTTCAGTTGCCATTCCCTGTTGTTTAATAACCGTATTAAGTCTACCTACCGCTGTTCCTACCCCCGTCAAAACTTGTGCTAAGGTGTCTTGTTCCGCCATGCTGAAATATTATTATACAGACCAAGCAAACAACTTCACATTTGTAATTTACTAATTTAAGAAATACAAATCACTTATACCGTAAGAACAGTTCAATCAGTTAATAGGTGTACAAATTACCCTACTCTTGTTTCTCGATCCACGCAAGACGTATTCTCCTAGGTTCGCCGTCAGGTTAAATTCAACGCTGTATTAGTTGAAACCAATCGCGCACTTCAGGTAGTTCGTTCCTTCTTCTAAGGTAGTAGTTTCTCTTCTTGGGATGCCTCAGTACAGTACTTCAACCCTTGGTTGGGTCCCTTCTGAGATGGAGTACATCAAATCGACGTCTTGAGAACGACTCATACGTAACAGAGCCCAAAAGGACTAGCGAGCGGCTCTCATTTGTAGTAGAGCCCTGAGATAGTCTGACACGTCAACAAAACATGGGGCAATCCATGAAGTAATGAGGTATATATTTGCTGTCTTGATTTCTTTTACCAACGTTCTTTTTTCCTGTTGTTAGCGCTCAGAACAAAACCTATTAACATTGAGGCTGAACTTAATTGTCTTATTGAAAAGTTCTTGCTCACCTGAAACAACGATCAGACTGGATTGCCCTTTAGCCAAACTCTTGCTCGCTCAAGACACGATCAAACTGGGCCGACCTTCAGCACACTCCTGCTCGCTCGAGATATCGATTTACTGACTTGAGCTTCAGCACACTCCTGACACGTTCGCCAGAGTAATGGACAAGAGGAGCCATTAGGATGGTGTTTACAGTTGATGCTCGCCGGTTTGATGACAATCGCAGGCACTGCAACCTGTTATGGCAAGTTGGTCTTCAGCCTTTTCTTGACGCCAATTAAATTTTAATATCAAGTCTTGAAAAAGACTTACAGACAACCACCCCTGGCCGGGCTTTTGGTTGCTGTACTTCTCACAGATAACTTATTGGCCATTTTTCCAACTGCGCTTTGTTATGTTCAATACTTGTTTAGAACCGTGCCGAAATTCTGTTTCTGGCGATCGACACAAACGGACCAAGGATCTTGAGCTACTTCGATGTATTATATAGTAGACATCGTTTTTAGACTCCGCGATCTTACTCAGTAGACAGCATTTTGAGACTCCGCGACCTTACTCAGTAGACAGCATTTTGAGACTTCGCGTTATTACTCAGTAGACAGCATTTTGAGACTTCGCGTTGTACCAGGTTCGAATCCTGTGTCGTGGGCTCCAAAATTAGTCCTATAACAGTGTGAAGGACTAAGAAAGACTGTTGGTTTCATATAAATAAGGTTTATTTACATTTGATGGCAAGTACTATAAACATGGCGTCCTTCTAGTTCCAGGCCCTGATCTTGACTGCCCCCTGACAACCAACTACGTCACGACTTGAGCATCTCTCTTCCCATTCTCCCCCGATGCTCAATCGTGCCGTAGCCTTTTCCCACCTACTACTCTACTTCTGTTACATATCTTCCGGAACTTGAATGCTCAGTGAGCGGACATTTACATTATAATACTTGTTCATTTGATTGTGTGTCATGTTTCGTATAAACCTACTTTTAGTTTGTCATTGAATCAGTTCAGTACACCCTGGGCATGACAATATATGAGCTGGAAAACCGAAGAAATATCGCGTGTCTTTACAGCGGGTTATGTTCAGAGCAACTTTCGACTAAGATCTGCTCCATGATAACAAAGGTCTTCCAGAGATTGATATTTATGTGCTTGAACCTCAGAGAGATAACAACACACACACGTGGATCGGTGATAATCACATTAGAGTATATAAGCGTCATATTTGATAACACTTGCCAGTCTCCCTGGTCGAGGAGTTAGCAGCTTTCTCCGTAACCCCGAATACTCTCGTGGTTGACGTGAGCGCACGAGAATCAGAAACGGTTCGAGTCGCGCCAGTGACTTATGAGAGTATGGAGCCGGTCGCTCAGAAAGTCGTGGCGTGCTGTTGAGCGTAATCTAGCCTAGGAATCAACATACAGCTGAAAGATGCTGATGTTGACCGCAATACAATATCCTGAAACAGGATGGAAACGCGCGGGGGGAGGGGGGGGGGGGGGGAATTTGATAACACTTGTCACAATAAACAAACAAATGTCGGCATAATGTAAAATTAATTAATTTAGCGTGTTTAGGTGAAAAAAAGTAGTAGCAAGATATTGGTCCTATCGTCCTGTTTCACCACGTATTTAAACGTTACACATTTTTCTGCAGAATGCATTCAGCCTTTGGAAGCGATACACGATACAGCAAAGAGTATTTGTCGATTAAATGATTGTTTAGAAACTGTGAATTCAATATTAGTTTGTGAGATATATTTATACCGATTGTGAAAGATGAGTTTCTTCATTGGATATACAGGAAAGTCGGAGTAAACAATCTGCAATGGCAAAATAACTATTTAACTCATAAAGAACTAGTCAGCTTTATAACCCCACCATTTTTTTACTGTTAGTGATTTATAGGCAATTTTACGTTCAGTAGTTTGGCATTGCTTACTAAACGACCAGCACTAATACATTGTATGAAAACCAGCTCAAGGAGTCTCCCTCCAACTCTTCCCCAATTCTGTTGTGAATGTGGTCTTTACCAAGGGGAAGACCAAGAAGTACATATCTGGATGGCTTGGCTAAGTGGCATGGTCAGACAGGAACACGGAGCTGATCCACGACTGTGGTGATCGAGTGAGATGGCAAAACATGACCGCCCACGCTTGGCATGGCACATGATGGATGGATGTGGTCTTTAAGACCTAAGTGCCTATATTTGGGTCCGATATGTTCAAGCGTTCTAGACAATTTGCCTGGTTTCATGACCACCACAAATTTTTCAAGAGTGATGGTTACATAGGCCTTATGCCCACTTACAGCATTTGATAACCCTTAGGTGTTAAATGCTTTGAGATAATGTCAGTTAAATTCATGTCCTGTACCATTACCTCGTAATCAATCCAACATGTTTTTAGTGTTTGCGATTTTCTAGGCAAGTGTTACGTTCATTTATTTGCCATGGCTTTCTGAATGGCAGACGCTCAAACT
Organism: Cepaea nemoralis; assembly: GCA_014155875.1. Taxonomy (NCBI): domain Eukaryota; kingdom Metazoa; phylum Mollusca; class Gastropoda; order Stylommatophora; family Helicidae; genus Cepaea; species Cepaea nemoralis. The sequence continues at coordinate 14,763 of JACEFZ010025546.1, read as the reverse complement.
ATTGTGATAATCAACGCTCACAAATCGGCTGAGGTTGGGATTGAAATGCTCCGTGGCGAAGACGTTACGGACGTATAGTGTTTGAAACACAGCGATTTGGCAGCAGGCCGGTTGCGTTGATTTGATTTGCATACAATGGTATGGGAGTCGGTCGTTCAGAAAGCAAACTACTGAGCGTATCACAAACAATCACAACATGTTAGGGTTGACTGCGACGTCCTGTAAAGAATATGCGACTAACTAACCACGATGCAATGACGGTGACGTGTTGAAATAAGTGACCCTATTGCATTACTGTAGGCGGAGTTAACATCAGCCAACATATAAAAACCATCGCATTGTTTAAGAGATAATATCTTTCTGTGATCGTTATAACATCTGAATAAGGCACACATAGGGCATAGACATCACATTGTATGTGAATGGACTTGTATGTAGCAGGGAAATCACACTGTATGTGAAATGACTTGTATGGAGCAGAGAAATCACACTGTATGTGAATGGACTTGTATGGAGCAGAGAAATAACATTGTATGTGAATGGTCTTGTATGGAGCAGAGAAATCACACTGTAAGTGAATGGAGCAGAGAAATCACACCGTATGTGAAATGACTTGTATGGAGCAGAGAAATCACATTGTATGTGAATGGACTTGTATGGAGCAGAGAAATCACACTGTATGTGAATGGACTTGTATGGAGCAGAGAAATAACATTGTATGTGAATGGATTTGTATGGAGCAGAGAAATCACACTGTATGTGAATGGACTTGTATGGACCAGAGAAATCACATTGTATGTGAATGGAGCAGAGAAATCGCATTGTATGTGAATGGAGCAGAAAAATCACACTGTACAAGTATGTGAATGGAGCCAAGAAATCACACTGTATTTTAAAGGACTTGTAAGGAGCAGAGAAATCACACTGTATATGACATATATGGACTTGTTACTAACAACATCAGATATATAAACTTAATTATACATTGGCACATTTCCGTCTTGACAGACGATAGTTTGGTACATTGTGCTTTAAGAAGGCTTAATAACTACGATCCGTGGCGGTGGCGAGTGTGGCTGGTAAGGCCAATTCTTGCTGCAAATGTTTGCCCACAGTAGGTGCATGTGAAAACATGGTCACTTCCACCATTTTGCATCATCTTACGTCTCTCACGCTCTGTGTGTGCTTTATCTGCAATCATTTTTTCCTTTGTCTTTATTCCGTTTCTGATAGTTGCCCTCCATGCAACACGTTCAGCGGCGACGTGCTCCCAATGTGCATTATCAATGCCTGTATCAATCATGTCCCGCTTACACACACCTTTGTATCGTAGTAGAGGCCGACCCTGAGATCTCCTACCCGTCTGTAATTCACCAAAAAAGATGTCCTTTGGTATTCTACCATCATCCATCCTCCTAACGTGTCCTATCCATCTAAGTCTACGAAGACTGAGCATGGAATACACCGTCACACAACCTGATCTTTCCAATACTTCAGTATTTGTGATTTTGTCTTGCCACTTAATACCAAGTATTCTTCGCAGACACCGCATATGAAAGCTGTTTAAACGTTTCTCTTGGCGTGAGTAAGTTGTCCAGGTTTCACTGCCATAAAGAAGAGTACTAAGGACACAGGCTTGGTAGACGAGGACTTTTGTTTTGGCAGTAAGCTTCCTGTTCTCCCAGACTCTTTTTGCTAACATGTTCATTGTTGTTGCTGCCTTGCCAATCCTGATGTTGATTTCCTGATCGAGGGATAATTTGCTATTTACCTCTGATCCTAGATATGTAAAATGGTCTACTATCTCCAGTTCGGCGTCGTCAATAAAGATTGATGGTACACCATGTGCACCTTGTGACATAATCTGTGTCTTCTTTTTGTTAATTGTTAAACCAAATTCAGAACAAGCATTGGAGAATGCAGATAGTAGATGTTGTAATTCTTCCTCAGAGTGGGTCGTAATCGCAGCATCATCCGCAAAAAGCAACTCTCTGATTAGTACCCTGCTAATTTTGGTCTTGGCCTTCAATCTCTGAGCATTATAGAGGCCACCATCTGAGCGTGAGTGAATGTATATACCATCATCCTGATCACGAAAGGCATATTTCAGTAGAAGTGAAAAGTATATCCCAAAGAGGGTGGGGGCTAGCACACAGCCTTGCTTAACTCCACTCTTGATTTCAAACTCTTCTGAAGTTGAGCCATCAAACTTGATTATACCCTTCATGCCTGTGTGGAACGATTCCACAATGGACAGAAGAGTTGGTGGGCAGCCAATCTTCTTTAGTGCTTTGAACAGACCCTCACGACTGACCAAATCGAATGCCTTTGTGAGGTCGATGAAGGCAATAAACAGTGGCTGATTTTGTTCCCGGCATTTTTCTTGCATCTGTCGCAATGAGAATATCATATCAATGGTAGACCGGTTCTGACGGAAGCCACACTGTGATTCGGGGTAGACTTGATCTCCCAGGACTTGAAGTCTGTGCAGGACAATTCTGGCAAATACTTTCCCAACAATACACAGAAGTGAGATACCCCTATAGTTGTTACAGTCGCTCCGATCTCCCTTGTTCTTGTACAGCGTTATGATGTTTGAATCTTTGAAATCCTGTGGGACTTGTCCTTCTCGCCAGCATAGCTCTATTAGCTGGTGGATCTGTAGAGCGAGTGTGTCTTGCCCACTCCTGATCACCTCTATTGGAATCCCATCCTTACCTGGAGCCTTGCCAGATGCAAGCTCATTTATAGCACACTTAACTTCTGTTATAGGTGGGAAGTGTGTCCAGGTGGTCAAGAGTTGGCAGGGCCTCTATGGCGTTGAGGGCATCATCCGCTAGCTTGGTCTCACTTGAGTAAAGCTCTAAATAGTGCTCGACCCATCTATCCATCTGCTGTTTCTTATCAGTGATGATTTCTCCAGTCAAGGTTTTCAGCGGTGCACTTCTTTTGATCATTGGACCACAGGCTTTCTTTATCCCTTCATACATGCTTCTGATGTTTCCCTTATCACTTGCGATTTGAATGGACTCACATAACTTGATCCAATAGTCATTCGCACACTGCCTGGCAGCCTTTTGTACATCCTTCCTTGCTTGCTTCAGCTCACTCAGAGTGTTACGCGTTGGTCTTTCCTTGTTTCTTAAGAGAGCTATCTTCTTTTTATCAATCAAGGGCTGCAGTATCTGGCTGTTTGCCGCAAACCAGTCCTGCCTCTTATGATCCACAGTGCCGTAAACCCCTACCGCTGTTTTATAAATAGTTTCCTTAAGTTTACTCCATTTATCATTTACTATACAATTTTCTGATGTATCATTGAAAGCGTCTTCAAGTTGCTGTTGAAATTCAAAGCACTTTCCAGGATCGTGAGTGTTAGTAATATTAATCCTGGGGCTAGACTTGTGTTTAGCTGTGTAGATTCTCTTTGGTCTCAGTCTAACCCTTGCAACAACCAAAGAATGATCTGTATCACAGTCAGCACTGTGGTAACTTCGAGTTAATGATGTATGGTTCACATGTCTCCGTGTGATAATGAAGTCCAGCTGATGCCAATGGCCGGATCTTGGATGTTTCCATGTGACCTTATGCATCTCTTTTGTTTTAAAAAAGGAGTTTGTAATACATAGGTCATTTCAAGTGCAATGCTCCAGCAGCCTTTGCCCATTATCATTCATGCGACCGATGTTGTATTTTACAAGGCACACTGACCATGAACTCGAGTCCTTGCCCACACGAGCATTGAAATCACCGAGCATATAAATGTAGTCGGATTTTGGAACTGCCTTGATCGCAGAGTCTAGCTGCTCATAGAACGTATCCTTCACATCATCAGAGGAAGCGAGTGTCGGTGCATATGCAGTGAGAATGGTGGCAAATCCACAGGAGGTTGCCAAGCGCAGTGATAATAATCTTTCATTACCTCCAGCTGGGATATCAATCATTCCCAGTAGCGAATTCTTCACTGCAAAGCCCACACCATGTTGCCTTTTTTCTGCCTGCCCTCTTCCCTTCCAAAAAAAGGTGTAATTGTTTTCCCTGAGTGACCCTTCCTCAGCGAGGCGAGTCTCCTGCAGGCCAGCAATATCAATGTTAAGACGATCGAGTTCAGCATCAATCACAGCCGTTTTTCTCACATCGTCAATATTTGTCAAGTCAGTGGAAAATCCTGGACACATGGTTCTCACGTTCCAGGTTGCAAGCCGTAGCTTGAGGTTTCTATTCTTTTTATTAGTACCTGGTGCATTGGTTTTACAGCCTGCGATTCAGATTTTGTCCTAGCCCCAAGCACCCATTGAAGCAGGCAGGCTGTGGCGGATCAGCACCCAATTGGCTGGGGGCTGCCCAGCTTGAGGCGGGCGGTAGCTGATCAGTGACACCTGTAGGTGTCTCCCACCGTCAGAGGCAACGCGTGGCGCCCCATGTCTACGCCAACTGACAAGGACTTATAACCCGTAACAGTTGCCTCTCGCTTTGATTCCGAGACCGGTTAAGACCAGGGATGGAGTTATTGCCTCTCCATAGCACAAAGCCTGGGCTAAAATAAAGAAACCATGTGTTGCCCATGCAGCATGATCCCTCTCTCGGCCTGCCTAGTTCACTCCAGAGGAAAGTTGACACCTATAATCTGGAACAAGACAAGCTGCAGAAGCTGCCGGATCAGCAAAGCAATGCTCTAACTGTCCGCCTGTCGGAGCTTCGATCCTAGACCAGCTGCCAACCAAGGCTTAGGGCCTGGTCTGCCCTGCCATGACTTATTTTGTCTTTGGGTTGCATTTCCTCGCACCAGGATAAGGCTAGTACCCTCCCAATTGCGCTCTTCCGCCCGAAGCCGTTGGCACAAGTGTGGGGTGTCGGGTTTGGTAAGCGCCGCCCAACATTCGGCGCTGACAGAAAGCAGGTAGTACCGTCTACTGTCATACGGTAGCTCAGTCATATCTGACTAAGACCTGACTTACATAAACTTAATATATAAATAAATATTATGGCTTGTTACCTACAACATCAGACACATAAAGACCACACTATATGTGATATATGTGGGATTGTTACCAACAACGTCAGCCACATACACAGCACAGAAATCACACGGTGTGTGATATATCCCAGCTTCAATCTTGACTTGTATTTTATAGACGTAACAATGTCACATTCCAATTTAATCACGCAGACAAATATGTTCCTCTCGCTACACAGCATGACCATGGCATGACGATTCTCTTATCTTGATACATCGATAATGTGTTAAAATAAGAACATATACTTCATCTTCTTATAATCCATACCATGTGGTCACATCCACAACCTTCTGTGTCGTGTGCTGCCAATCATTTCTGATATTGCTCACTCCCATGATACTGATATTCCTCACTCCCATGATACTGATATTCCTCACTACCATGATACTGATATTCCTCACTCCCATGATACTGATATTCCTCACTACCATGATGTCATCCTGTCCAGTATCTTCTCTCTTGGTCTCCCACTGCCTCTCCTCCCCACTAACTTTCCCGCTGTGATGGCATACTCGAACTTTCCCCTTCTCATGACATGCCCAAAGAAATAGGACTGTCTGCTTCTGACATGAGTAACCGGTTCTCTTTGTGAGTTAACTTCTCTCAAGATATCTTTATTGCTCATTCTATCAGTCCACGGTGTTCTCATCATTCTTCTATAAAACCGCCTTACCGCACCCTCCACATAGTTTTCCACTTGTCTACTATTGCCGTGATTCACTTCCGTACATCAGGATTGGCTTTAAATAGCTGTAAACAACTCTTTTCTTCTTCTGGATAGGGAGGTAAACTCGCAGACTGTCATGTGAAATGCTACCTCTACTGAGGCTAATCTACAATCAACAAACCTTTATTAATACGCCTTCCGTCTGCTGCTATTAACATATTCAGTGCCAAATAAAGAGTAGATTAGGATCAAATAAACATCGATGGCGGAAAATGGGAAGTAACGGTTTGTCACAGTATTGACAGCAGACGGCAATACCTGCCTTCTGTTAGCGCCGAATGTTGGGCGACGCTTACCAAACCCGACACCCCAAATTGTACTAACGGCTTCAGGCGGAAGAGCGCAATTGGGAGGGTACAAGCCTTATCCTGGTGCGAGGAAATGCAACCTAAAGACAAAATGTCAGGACAGGGCAGACCAGGCCCTAAGCCTTGGTTGGCAGCGGGTCTAGGATCGAAGCTCCGACAAGCGGACAGTTAGAGCGTTGCTTTGCTGATCCAGCAGCTTCTGCAGCTTGTCTCGTTCCAGATATATTGCTGTTATCTTTTCTCTAAAGTGAACTGGACAGGCCGAGAGAGGGATCATTCTCTATGGGCAACACATGGTCTCTATATTTTAGCCCATACTTTGTGCTATGGAGAGGTATAACTTCATCCCTGGTCTTAACCGGTCTCGGAATCAAAGCAAGAGGTAGAAGTTATAAGTCCTTGTCAATTGGCGTAGACATGGGGCGCCACGGGTTGCCTCTGACTGTGGAGACACCTACAGGTGTCACTGATAAGTTACCGCCCGCCTCAAGCTGGGCAGCCCCGGGCCAAATCGTTGCTGATCCTCCACAGACTGCCTGCTTCAATGGGTGCTTGGGGCTAGGACAAGATCTGAATGGCAAGGCAGGCTGTAAAACCAATGCACCAGGTATTACTAAAAATAAAAATAGAAACATCAAGCTACGGCTTGCAATCTGGAACGTAAGAACCATGTATCCAGGATTTTCCACTGACTTGACGAATATTGACAATGTGAGAAAAACGGCTGTGATTGATGCCGAACTCAATCGTCTTAACATTGATATTGCTGGCCTGCAGGAGACTCGCCTCGCCGAGGAAGGGTCAGCCTAGGGTAAACAATTACACCTTTTTTGGAAGGGTAGAGAGCAGCCAGAAAACAGGCAACATGGTGTGGGCTTTTCAGTGAAGAATTCGCTACTGGGAATGATTGAAATTCCAGCTGGAGGTAATGAAAGACTATTATCCCTGCGCTTGGTAACCTCTTGTGGTTTTGCCACCATTATCACTGTACATGCACCGACACTCACTTCCCTGATCATATGAAGTATTCGTTCTATGTAGGAGTTAGACTCTGTGATCAAGGCAGTTCCAAAATCCGACTACATTTATATGCTCAGGTGATTTCAATGCTCGTGTGGGCAAGGACTCGAGTTCATGGCCAGTGTGCCTTGAAAAGTACAACATCGGTCGCATGAATGAAAATGGGCAAAGGCTGTTAGAGCATTGCACCAGAAATGCCTATATATTACAAACTCTTTTATTTAAACAAAAGAGTTGCATAAGGTTACATGGAAACATCCAAGATCCGGCCATGCATCAGCTGGACTTCATCATCACACGGAGACAACATCTGAACCAAACATCAATAATTCCAAGTTACCACAGTGCTGTCTGTGATACGGATGATTCTTTGGTTGTTGCAAGGGTTATACTGAGACCAAAGAGAATCTATACAGCTAAACACAAATCTAGCCCCAGGATTAATATTATTAACACCCCGATCCTGATAATGTTCTTTGAGTTCCAACAGCAACTTGAATACGCTTTCACTGATACATCAGAAAATTGTACAGCAAGTGAAAAGTGGGGTAAACTTAAGAAATCTTTTTTTTTAATAAAACAGTGGTAGGGGTTTACGGTACTGTGGATCATAAGAGGCAGGACAGATTTGCGGCAAACAACCAAACACTGCAGCCGTTGATTGATAAAAATAAGATAGCTCTCTTAAGAAACAAGGAAAGAACAACGCGTAACACTCTCAGTGAGCTTAAGTAAGCTAGGGTGGATGTGCAAAAGGTTGCCAGGCAGTGTGCAAATGACTGTTGAATCAAGTTATGTGAGTCCATTCAAACTGTAAGTGATAAGGGAAACATCAGAAGCATGTATGAAGGGGTAAAGAAAGCCTGTGGTCCAAAGATCAAAAGAAGTGCACCATTGAAAACCTTGACTGGAGAAATCATCACTGATAAGAAACAGCAGATGGATAGACAAATAGAGCACAATTTGGAGCTTTACACAAGTGAGACCAAACTAGCGGATGATGTTCTCAACGCCATAGAGGCCCTACCAACTCTAGATCACCTGGACAACTTCCCACCATAACAGAAGTTAAGTGTGCTTTAAATGAACTTGCATCTGGCAAGGTTCCGGGTAAGGATGGGATTCGAATAGAAGTTATCAGGAGTGGGAAAGACACACTCACTATACAGTTCCACCAGCTAATAGAGCTATGCTGGCGAGAAGGACAAGTTCCACAGGATTGCAAAGATTCAAGCATCATAACACTGTACGAGAACAAGGACTATCGGAGCGACTGTAACAACTATAGGGGTATTTCACTTCTGTGTACTGTTGGGAAATTATTTGCCAGAATTGTTCTGCGCAGACTTCAAGTCCTAGGAAATCAATCAAGTCTACTCCGAATCACAGTGTGGCTTCGACAGAACCGGTCTACCATTGATATGATATTCTCATTGCGACAAATGCAAGAAAAATGTTGTGAACAGAATCAACCACTGTTTATTGCCTTCATCGACCTCACAAAGGCATTTTATTTAGTCAGTCGTGAGGGTATGTTCAAGGCACTAAAGAAGATTGGCTGCCCACCAACTCTTCTGTCAATTGTGGAATCGTTCGACACAGGCATGAAGGGTATAATCAAGTTTGATGGTGCAACTTCAGAAGAGTTTGAAATCAAAAGCGGAGTTAAGCAAGGTTGTGAACTAGCTTCACTCTCTTTGGAATATATTTTTCACGTCTACTGAAATATGCCTTTCGTGATCAGGAGGTGGTATAGACAAACACTCACGCTCAGATGGCGGCCTCTAAAATGCTCAGAGATTGAAGGCCAAGACCAAAATTAGGAGGATACTGATCGGAGAGCTGCTTTTTGCAGACGATGCTGCAAATACGACCCTCTCTAAGGAAGAATTACAACGTCTATTCTCTGCATTCTTCAATGCTTGTTCTGAATTTGGTTTAACAGTTAACAAAAAGAAGACACAGATTATGTCACAAGGTGCACATGGGGTACCATCAATCTTTATTGACGACACCGAACTCGAGATAGTAGACCATTTTAAATATCTAGGATCAGTGGTAAATAGCAAATAATCCCTAGATCTGGAAATCAACATCAGGATTGGTAAGGCAGCAACAACAATGAACAGTTTTTTTAAAAAAAAGAGTCTGGGGGAACAGGAAGCTTCCTGCCAAAACAAAAATCCTTGTCTATCAAGCCTGTGTCCTTAGCACTCTTCTTTATGGCAGTGAAGCCTGGACAACTTACTCACACCAAGAGAAACGTTTAAACAGCTTTCATATGAGGTGTCTGCGAAGAATACTTGGTATTAAATGGCAAGACAAAATCACAAATACTAAAGTATTGGAAAGATAAAGTTGTGTGACGGTATATTCCATGCTCAGGCATCGTAATCCCATATATTCTTGTATGTAACGTAACCTACGCGAGAATCGGTAGCTGTTCTCGCCGCGTTGGTAACTTACGGGGTATGTGAGCCGGTCGCTCAGAAAGCAGTTTCAAACTACTGAGCGTAATCTTGCATAGTACATCAACAGCAGCTGAAAAATGCTGATGTTGTCTGAAACGTCATGTAAGGGATATGCAACAACAACAAAAAAAAGTCTTCCTAAACTTAGATGGATAAGACACGTTAGGAGGATGGATGATGGTAGAATACCAAAGGACACATTTTTGGTGAATTACATACGGGTAAGAGATCTCAGAGTCGACCTCTATTACGATACAAAGATGTATGTAGGCAGGACATGATTGATACAGGCATTGATAATGCACATTGGAAGCAAGTCGCCGCTGAACGTGTTGCGTGGAGGGCAACTATCAGAAATGGAATAAAGACAAAGGAGAAAATTATTGCAGATAAGTCACACACCAAGCGTGTAAGACGTAAGATGGTGCATGATGGTGAAAATGACCATGTGTTCACGTGCATTCACTGTGGACGGACATTTACAGCGCGAATTGATCTTAGTCACATTCGCCACCGCCATGGGTTGTAGTTATTAAGCCTCTTTGAAGGACAATGTAACAATCTATCGTCTGTCAAGACGGCAAGGTGCCCATGACTTAAACGTTGTTAAAATGGTAGCAGACATGTTGTATTATATATCAGATTATAAGGAGGTGCGTAGGGAAAACTACACGTAATCTTAATATTACTCTAAGTCTTGCGAACGCGGGTCGTGAGCCGCTAACCAGGCTTTCGAAACTCAGCTGCGACAGATTTGTGCAGCAGACCGTGTCGCGTTGTGTTATAACGTGTTGGTATGGGAGTCGGTCGTTCAGAAAGCAATCACAAACTACTGAAAGTAAAATTTGCCTAGTACATCAACAGCAGCTGAAAAATGCTGGTGTTGACTGCAACGTCATGTAAGGGATATGCAATATTAAAACAAAATATGTGGTATGTTTCAGACTGGTTCATTCCCTTTGATGCTGCCTTAGGTTTTCTTTCTAATAATCGCTTCTCGTGTGTGTGTGTGTGTGTGTGTGTGTGTGTGTGTGTGTGTGTGTGTGTGTGTGTGTGTGTGTGTGTGTGTGTGTGTGTGTGTGTGTGTGTGTGTGTGTGTGTGTGTGTGTGTGTGTGTGTGTGTGTGTGTGTGTGTGTGTGTGTGTGTGTGTGTGTGTGTGTGTGTGTGTGTGTGTGTGTGTGTGTGTGTGTGTGTGTGTGTGTGTGTGTGTGTGTGTGTGTGTGTGTGTGTGTGTGTGTGTGTGTGTGTGTGTGTGTGTGTGTGTGTGTGTGTGTGTGTGTGTGTGTGTGTGTGTGTGTGTGTGTGTGTGTGTGTGTGTGTGTGTGTGTGTGTGTGTGTGTGTGGTGTGTGTGTGTGTGTGTGTGTGTGGTGTGTGTGTGTGTGTGTGTGTGTGTGTGTGTGTGTGTGTGTGTGTGTGTGTGTGTGTGTGTGTGTGTGTGTGTGTGTGTGGTGTGTGTGTGTGTGTGTGTGTGTGTGTGTGTGTGTGTGTGTGTGTGTGTGGTGTGTGTGTGTGTGTGTGTGTGTGTGTGTGTGTGTGTGTGTGTGTGTGTGTGTGTGTGTGTGTGTGTGTGTGTGTGTGTGTGTGTGTGTGTGTGTGTGTGTGTGTGTGTGTGTGTGTGTGTGTGTGTGTGTGTGTGTGTGTGTGTGTGTGTGTGTGTGTGTGTGTGTGTGTGTGTGTGTGTGTGTGTGTGTGTGTGTGTGTGTGTGTGTGTGTGTGTGTGTGTGTGTGTGTGTGTGTGTGTGTGTGTGTGTGTGTGTGTGTGTGTGTGTGTGTGTGTGTGTGTGTGTGTGTGTGTGTGTGTGTGTGTGTGGTGTGTGTGTGTGTGTGTGTGTGTGTGTGTGTGTGTGTGTGTGTGTGTGTGTGTGTGTGTGTGTGTGTGTGTGTGTGTGTGTGTGTGTGTGTGTGTGTGTGTGTGTGTGTGTGTGTGTGTGTGTGTGGTGTGTGTGTGTGTGTGTGTGTGTGTGTGTGTGTGTGTGTGTGTGTGTGTGTGTGTGTGTGTGTGTGTGTGTGTGTGTGTGTGTGTGTGTGTGTGTGTGTGTGTGGTGTGTGTGTGTGTGTGTGTGTGTGTGTGTGTGTGTGTGTGTGTGTGTGGTGTGTGTGTGTGTGTGTGTGTGTGTGTGTGTGTGTGTGTGTGTGTGTGGTGTGTGTGTGTGTGTGTGTGTGTGTGTGTGTGTGTGTGTGTGTGTGTGTGTGTGTGTGGTGTGTGTGTGTGTGTGTGTGTGTGTGTGTGTGTGTGTGTGTGTGTGTGTGTGTGTGTGTGTGTGTGTGTGTGTGTGTGTGTGTGTGTGTGTGTGTGTGTGTGTGTGTGTGTGTGTGTGTGTGTGTGTGTGTGTGTGTGTGTGTGTGTGTGTGTGTGTGTGTGTGTGTTTTTTTTTTTTTTTTTTTTTTTTTTTTCAAATGCCCTTTGTTTAAGAAAGGGTACAGCGAAAGAACGTTGTCTGGAAGCATCGGAACCTATCTTCAGAACTAAGATGACACTTATCTGAAACGTTAACCATGTCAAGCAATGTAACATCCGCCTGCGTCGACGGCTATCAATTGTACGGTGTTCAGTTGAACTATTCTTGGATTGTTTTATGTACACTAGTCACCGTTCAAAGTTTATTTATGACATATATCATCTATCAAACGCCAAAACTGCATACAAACACTAATATGTTTGTTATATCGGTGACCGCGGCAGATATATTTCTGGCTGTTTCTTGCGCCGTCTGTGCTATACTACACTTGCCATTTTTCAGTAGCATAGTGGTCAACGCCGCCATCTTGGATACCTTCATGCTGGGAACATCGTATTCCTCTCTCATGTTATCCATGAACCAGATGGCAGTCATAGCAGCTGATCGCTACACTTACATTGTCCATCCATTTTACTACATGAGACACGTAACTAGGAGACGGGTTCGCAAGGTAATTATTTCCTTCTGGATTCTAGCACTTGTTTATGGAGCAACCCCCTTGTTTGCTTACACAAGCGCAACGTACCACAAACAATGCATTATCACCCATCCACCATTAGAATATTTTCTTCCCTTGGCGTTAGCATACGGTGTGAATTTGTTGTTAATATTAATTTGGTATACAAAAATCGCTATTTTGGCTTACAGACGCAAGAAATCTGTACAAACCAGACAGTTGACTAACTATGAAAGTAACAATAGTTGCAGAAACTACGTAACACCAGCTTGGCGAAGTGTGAAGTTTTTTGCTATAATGTGTGGCATCTACATGCTTTGCACTTGTCCTTCGGGGATTGTTAGTTTAATTAATATTATTTGTACACTTCCAACTTTCGTCCATGGTACTTTCATGTTTTTATATCTTATTCATTCGTTGTTGAATTTCTTTGTGTACATGAATTTGAACACGTACTTTGCGACAGCTGTAAGGAAAACGTTTATTAATATGAAACGGTGTTGCTTAAGAGACTGAGATCGGTGTATTGTCATGTCTTCTTCTTTTACCTTTTATCTCCGAATGGTGCATAGACTCTCAACCAACTGTTGTCAAGTCCTTTGTAAGCGTGTTCATGATCAGTTGGAGTTTTCAGCGTTTTCTAAGCGATGGGGTAACCAGTGCCATGTCTACCGCTTACTGTATGATATATTGCAGTGTTAGTATTCTTTTCTTCCCTTATCGATCCCGTTAACACACGGGCTTTTATACAGTTAAAAGTGGGATAATCTTGACGAGTTCACGTGTGGGTTATGATAATATGTGTGCAAGTGTGTGCATGCGCGTGCGCGTGTATTTAGGTGTGCGTTTGTGTCATCGTGGTGTGTCCTGCATGTTTAACCCTTAATTTCTTGTCAATAGCAATTAATCTGTCCAGAATGATCCACTTGACATTTTCATTAACAACCTTGTAGGAACATTTCAGTGTATAGAGAAGGGTGTCAGACAAGGTTGTGTATTGTCTCCTGATTTGTTCTCATTGTACAGTGAATATATAGTGAAATCTTCAGAAAATATGCCAGGGATCCTAGCTGGTGGACATAATATAAATAACTAATGTTATGCTGATGACACGTTCTTGATAGCAACAAGTCAGAAGGATCTACAGGATATGATAGATACAGTGGTTGTTGAAAGTGAAAATAGGGGCCTTAGTTTGAATAACAGAAAGACAGAAGTCATGTTGATATCAAAGAAACAAATTGTGCCTAAATGTGAAATTAAAGTACAGGACGTTAGTTTAGGGCAATTGCAGAAATTCAAATATCCAGGCGCATGGGTGACATCAGATGGAAGGTGCATCACTGAGATAAAGACCAGAACATGACAAGCAAACTTTGCATTCTATCAAATGAAGAACGTTTTGTGCAATAAGTCTCTGTCCATGAAAGATAGAAAAAGAGTTCTTGCATGTTACATAGAACAGTTTTAACAGGTTTTTGTTTTTTTTTTGCAGTTAACGATGCGTTATGTGTTCGTTCCCCTTTCGAATGATTTCAATGCATGATGTGTTCACAATTAATGTATTATGATACCAGCAGTTTTCCGTACTAACCTTGTTTACTAACTGTTGCAGGATTAAGTACTCATCTAATGAGTAATACTGTGACCATAAATTGTTCCTAAGTTTCTTGATTTCTAATCATCTGACCTTGCTTTTGATTTCCATGTTTATAAGATGTTACGTATCTCTAGAGGCTGAACTTAAGTTTACTGATTAAATTATAGTGATTTGAGTCTACATTTACACCTATTAAAACGTTGTCCTCATGCAGAGGTGATATACATTTCTTGTTTATTAACTGATGAAGTGCCAAGGGGTGATTAATCGTCTCAAACGACTCCCCATATCTGTCATGGGCTTATATATCGCAGAAATATTGTCACTGCAAACTGTTGTCTCAATTAAAATATCAAGACAGTAGTTGTTCTTAAGCAACCTCATTTAATTAGATATATTTAATACACTGCTAAAATATAAAACATGTTTAGGTCATAATTGTAAACACAGCCCTGGTTTCCATTTTCCGTCATCCATTTTTGGTTCTACTTTTTGTTATATATAGACATATATGACCTGTTAAATGCTCTATGTTGTGGTCTAGTGATACTCACGTTGCTTTATGTATTCTTGTAGACGTAATAACATTCCCTTATATAATATAGTGCGTCATTGTGCAAACGGGACGCAGAGGTGTTTCCAAGGCACCAGGGGCAGGTTCTATACTGGCCAGACCTATACATGTTAGTGTCGTCCTGGGCAAC